>VUQI01025793.1:7500-12787 GCA_015106735.1 Paratilapia polleni | reverse complement strand
TAGATTTCTGAACACTTCCTAAGTTAAAACATTAGTAATGTGTTGTTTAAAAATGAATATGAACTTGTTTTTTTGCATTATTTGAGGTCTGAAAACACTGGACCTTTTTTGGTATTTTGACAATTTTTTCATTTTCTGCAAATAAATGCTCTAAATGAAAATATTTTTATTTGGAATTTGGGAGTTATGTTGTCAGTAGTTTATAGAACAAAATAAAAATGTTCATTTTACTCAAACATATACCTATGAATAGCAAAATCAGAAAAAGTGATAATTTTGGAGTGGTCTCTTAATTTTTTCCGGAGCTGTATATAAGTGGCAGACTGAATTTGAAAGAAAATGATTCTTAAGGGATGCATTTCAGACTAAATGATATGTTAAGACCTGTATTTGTTTTTTTGTTTTTTTGCCTCTTTTCTGGTAATTATTTCTTCTGTAGTCAATCTATTAGTCTCCTTTAATCTTATGCTTTCAAAGTCTGAATGTTTGCCAGCTCTGAAATGGAACAAAAAATGGACAAGGACTGAAAGCCTACTGCAGCTTTGTGGGTGGACCTGTGGGGCCAGACCCCACACATTTCAGCAACAGGCCCATCCCTACTGCCCATGAGAAGTATTTTCTTAGGTTTTATTTTCAATTATCAAAATAAATATTTAAATAAACAAAAGACTAAGTGTGTTTTCCCTTCTAAAAATGTAAAAGACAACATTTATTAAGTTGTCATCGGCAAATTCTGACCAATCCCAGCAGCCCATTTCACATTGATCAATAACTGTTAAATCTGAGCAGCACGTCACAGTCCAGAGGTTCTTCAACAGAGGATGAAGAAGAAACTTTTTTTTTTCTTTTTTTGCATTGTATACTGCAGTGGATGCCATATCTCATGGCATGGGTTTTGTGTTTTACTCAGTTTGAGTCTGGGGTTTTGGTTATACTAAACCTGCATGGCTTTCTCCTGTTGTTTATGAGATATTTACACTAGAAGTCTCAGTTGGAAAAAGAAAATCATTTGTCATAAGAATTGTTAACAAATAGGTCACCTGTAATTTATTAGGCTTTCACACATTTATTTATTTATCCTGGCTGCGCAGAACACAAGTAAGGGGTTAGAGTGACAATGAAGTTACTTAACACAACAAATACATTTTCTATTGAAAGTAAAAAAAATCTAGAGAATAGACAAGACAAAATTTAGAGCTGAAAAATTTCTGCCTGTTTTATTTTCTTCTTGAAAGCACAGGTGATTTCTATTGAGATAAGTTATGAACTTACAGCACAGTATGTGCTGTCTGTGATATACATCAATGTAACTCGCCCAACAATCTCTTTCTTTCTCTCCCTCTCTCTCGTCTGACAGTAATCATTTGAATAAGATGGTATTTATTTAACTACACTTTGGTTTTCAGTGTTTAGGTGAATGGGTAGTCTGTATTGGTCTTCATAATCCACAGCTAAAATAATAATGACACATCAGGTATTGTTTTCTTACTGTATACACATGCATGTACCTGCTTGTAATAAATAGAGTGGCAGTAGTAAAAACAATTTCTGTAATTACAAGGCCCAGCCCAAATTGTAATCCTCCTGTTAAGAGCAAGTAAAGGCAGAGCACTGACAACAGTTTCTCAGCTGAAGGAAAGTGCTGTTGACCAGCTGTAACACACATGCATGCATTTACTTTTTCACCACCTTATCCCACATACTCTTTCAACATATGAACTCCCAGAAACACTGAGCTGATTGTGTTTTAACAGCACTCCATCACTGCTTGACCACAACAGGCCACAAAAATGATCTGTCTCACATTTCCATTCCTACTCTATGCAAGACCATAAAGAAATACAGTATGCTTTGGTGGGGTTGCACACAAACTAAAGCTGTTTCCACTTTTTCAGAGGTTTCAGAAGCTCTTTCTCACATGTAGCACTAGACTGGATGTGCTTTAGATGTGTTGTCACTACTGGACAACACATCTAAGGCGCCCACACCAAATGGGCGAGGGTGCTGCTTGGGTAGTAATTATTACCTGAGATATTCTGACATTGGAAAAAAAAACTGCGCAGTCAGGCATGATACAGACCTTATACTAGCGAGATTGGTTTAAGGTTAAAGACTGTTTAAAGTCCTTATTTTCTTTGATATTACTGTTACAACAGTGGATGCTCTCATAAAACATGGCCAGACTTTTTAAACAATGAGGTGTACAACTGTATGTACAAGTAATCCCTGATGCTGAGGTTTTTAGACTTCTTTAAATGCTTAGTTTTCAGTGTGCTTTTTCTGCTTTGGCCTGATTTGACATCAATGAGTGGAGTGGTCTCAGGGATTCAATAAGCTTTGTAACATTTGTTTCATTGTGGGAAATGGAAAATGGTTTGGTATTTGTCTTGTTATCTTAATTATTGACTTGTCAACACTGTACTCTGACACCAGCATAAAGTGGTGAGAACCAGAACCCGAGCCACTGTAGTTATCTGTATCTGACATAGTATTTTGGTTAGAGTAAGAATTCCTTCTCTTACAAGCCTTAAGACTTTGATGCTGTGGAAATGATCCTAATGGCTTTCCATCATTCTGCACATACTGTACAGAAGCGCATACCAGCATATTTCACATTTGAAAGCTGATGTCAAGGTTAATGTGCAGCTGCTGCATATCCACAAAATAAAAAGTACAGTTGTTTGTTACTTAAAAAATCACTGACTAAAGTATATCCCTCCTACTGGAGTCTTACTTTCATTAAAAACAACTATTTAATGTGCACTTAAAAAAGGAGAGCAGAAACTTTTTTTAACAAAAAACCAACTGGAATCATTATGAAACTGATCAAGTCAACAAGAGAATGCAAGAACTGACAGCAATGAGGAGAGACAGATTGATAGAGGAAGTAAAGAAGTGGCACACAGGAGAGAATGGAAAAATGATGAGCAGAGAGAGAGAGAGAGAGAGAAAGAGAGAGAGAGAGACCTCTCAGTGAGGAGAGAGGAGGTGAATTAGAACCAGAACTAGGACAGCCAGAGCAAGCATATCCCTAGGCAGCCATCCGTGTCTTTGTGTACGCTGTAAAACACAGTAAAGCGCAATGAAGTGTTGTAAAATTCATCAGGTTTGTGTTTGCGAACATTGCCACTCTTAACTCCGTGATGTGGCCTATGCCTCTCAATTATGTACAACTGAAATTAGACATGAATATAGCATGACAAGCAACTAAATGCATATTAGACACACAGATTATTCCATACACAAAATGACACTGAAAACAAAGTAATATTCAGAAACACAAACGTGCATCGTTATATTTAAAACTGAGATTTTTTTTTTGCAGATAATATATTTCACTTGACACTGAAGTGAAAGAAGTAGTGACAGGAAGCATGTGAACTATCTGTAGTTTTATATTAACTGATTTAAAATGCAGTCATATTGTCATCTAAGTCAAGCATACAGTATGAACGAGAACAAATAATTTTATTGATGTTGTCCATGTTATATACATAATCCAAACATTTGCAGTGTAGGTTAGAAACCAACTGATTCTCATTCCCACAGTGTCCAAGACTAATTGGTTGGGTTTAGGAAAACATCATCTGGGTTAAAGTACTGTGGTTAACCCAGCATGTTTAAAAAATTATGCCAAAGGGGTTTTCATTGTGTTACAATGCGATGCATACAGGCCCAACCAAGGATCAGTATGTAGCAAGCTGGGAGAAAGAATGAGTGTGACTTAGAGTTACTTTGTCTTATAAAAACACACTTGCTATTCACAAGAAGCTTCATCTTCTGACATAGCTCATCCCTTGCAAAAAACAGATCTCAGAAGACTTAGTCATGAATTAATGATTTCCATAAAGTTGGAAAGGCTAAAGAGGTAATCTCAAACAGTTTAGATATTTGTCAGTCAACAGATACACAAACTGGCTATGACTTAGTGTTGTGGTTTCTCTTCCTGGAAGTAGGCATGCAGCCATAGGTACAATGCAGAATGCATGATAGAAAAAAAAGAACAGCAGAACAGCAACAGGAACTGGTTAACTGGTTCTCGATTCATGAGGACAATACACAAATCATTAAATGGGCACAGTGTCCACAAAAGGATGCTATGGTGGAAGCTGATCCTCTCTCACACTTAAACATTAAGTGTGTTTTCACACCTGCAGTGTTTACTCTGTTTAAATCAAACCAGTTCATTTTCCTCCTCGGTGCAGTTTGTTTGTGCAGATGAGAACACGGTAATAGCACTCGGGTGTGGACCAAAACAACAACAACAGACCCTCTGGAGGAGGTGGTCTTGGTGCGGTTCCAAACAAACTCCAGAGCGATTCATTTATGGTATGAACATGACCGACCTTGATCCGACCCAACTACCAGGTGTATGCTGCAGGTTTGAGCTAAACGCCTTCCCATAGCAAGGCATGCTTTGCATTCTGGGATGCAGCAGAGTACCATAGATGTGCAGAGTACACAAATTGTCAGTACGGGCTGCAACTAGCCGTAAAATGAATGTAAATTCTCAGTGTTATCCACTAGTCCAGAACACAGCACCTTCTTCCTGTGTTTACTTTTGTTGCCCCAGACAGATCTGACCAATAAGTGGACTGAACATTCTCACATGGTTTATAGTGACGCATTTTGGTTCGCTTGGGATTCGCTTGGAGTTTTCTTTGTGTGAAAAGAAACCAAACCACGGGAAAAAAGCTACAAGTTTACAAACTCATCAACTGATTTGGACGAGAGTAAACGAACTATAGGTGTGAAAACGCCCTAAGAGATACTCAAGCAAGCTATTCACATCAGAAATCCAATAGATATGGCTAAAATGAATAAGTACTAAGAATTGTCCAAAAATGCTCTATTAAGGTGTAAATACTGCACAGGTCTGCTCCCCAGCTACCATCCACCATTGCTTGAGGTTGTCCCTCCCAAAGGGACACCCACTGGGAGTCTGTTCCAGAAGCCATCTTTGTGTTGATAGTTTAACACTGTGTTTGTCTACTTATAGCATGGGTGGAAATCAGAAACCAGATAATTCCAAAGGGTTTACTGACTTTTTCTTACCTCTATATACTGGGCTCTATTTGCAGTATAAAGGGTTTAGATATACTGAGTCAGTTAAGAGTGAGTGAGTTCAGTTAAGTTTTAATTACAAGGAACCAGGTTATTCAGGAAGTTATCTCTTTATGTAACATTCTTTGGAATAGCGAAGCATACCAACAAAATAAAAATTAAAAAAAAAAAAAATAAATAAATAATCTGCTGCTTGGGTGAAGGTATTATTTATCTTTTTTCT
>VUQI01025793.1:0-2500 GCA_015106735.1 Paratilapia polleni | reverse complement strand
AATTGCTCTCACATTTCCCTCTTCTCTTTCCTCTTCCTCCTCTTTCTTCCCCTTTCTCCCTTCAAACATTTTATCTTCTCCTCTTACTGTCATCCTTCTGTTTCAATGTCCTGCCCTCTCATCTTCCTCCTCTACCTACCTTTGTTGTTGGTCACAGTGGGATATGGCTTTGTGTTAGGTCATGTGTTATCGACCTCACACAGGCGCGCACACACACATGCAGTATACCGGGAATCTCATGCATTTGGAGTGTAACTGCAGAAAAAACTCATTCGTCTAATTTTAAACTATGACTTCTCAGTATCTCTCATTATCTTTCTTTCTTTGAACCTAATTATTTTATAGCCATGGCCTTAGAATCCACAGAGTTGTAATGTTTTTTTTAGGCTTACAGGGCTAATAATTCAGTTACTTAAAATATATCTCCCTTTCTCTGCAGGTGCCTGCTTGCCAATTATCAGGTTCTGTTTTATCCTCGCACGTCTACATTGTCGATGGATGGCTGCTGAATTCTAGTTTCAGCAGTCATCCAAAACCAGTGACCCAGCTGGTTCTTTGTTTTTATTAATTAATGATTAAACCGCCATCATTTTTTTTCCTCATACCATTATTGGTCCTCTCTGGATCAATACTTTGTCTCTCATTGCCTATACACACACTCTCTCTCTCTCACTGTCACACACACACACACACACACACACACACAAATGGCATGAAGAGTGTGGACAGTGGCAGGTTGAGCACCTTTGAAGTCCTCTGTGTGTGTGTCTCCTGTGGTCTGAGGCATCAAAGTTTCCATTTATTGGTTCCTGTGTGACAGACTTCTCACCCTGAGAAACTGTCTCCCTCTCTTTTTCTATACCACACACACACACACACACACACACACACAGACACAGACACTCTGACATTCAAGTGTCCATAAGAATTCTAGTATAAGCAAGATTCAGAGCCACTTTGACCTTCAACACTTGCAACCCTCAGTGTGCAATAACTCGGCACAGAGTTTAGAGAGTGATGCCTGAAAGTGAAACTTTTAAATTCCTTTCCACTGTAGGACTAGATATTAAAGGGGTCAAATTATACCCCTTTAAGTAAGTCTCTTGTGAATGTGTGTTTCAAATTTCAGTTGGAAAACATCACAGAGATTGTTCATAATATCATGCCTGAAAGCAGCCAATGGGAGCATTGCTATGCAGAATCTGTAAGCAGGGGACAACATGTTTGGTACTGGCAGCTTTCTAGTTTCCTTTTGTAGTCTGCCTGCAATCTGCTTGTTATCTGCATACTTTTGATCAATTGCATTTGAGCAAGCTTTCAAGAGGAAAAGAGGAAACACACTGGCCAAAATCCAATCTTGAAATGATCAGCTATTATCTAATGATAATTGAGCTTCTTATTAGCATTTTAGGAAGAGAAAGTCCTGGCCCAGACTTCTGCTGGCTCTTCTTGAAGGCCCTAAATGCTGGCTATTGTCCCCAGCAGATTGATAGGTTTCCTTACTGTTAAGATAAGTTTACTTCTTTCTTTTACTATTGGTGAAAGGGGCAGTTTTGTTATGCCATGTCACAACCGCCTGAAAACCTAAATTGCTTATTCAAAGACACTTTATGGAGAAATAAAAGAATGAAGGGTGAAAGCTGATATAAAAGTGCCTTTAAGCTTCTTATATAGTTATAGTTGATCTGATTTGCAAAATTGTTGTGGTTTCTGTTTCATATATAAGATGCTTTCAACACGTTTCCAAAATATTTCTTGTTACTACTTCATGTTAAACCACCCTTGTGAAATGTTTGACATTTTTGAGTGGGCATTTTCACAAGAAAAGATACTATTTTATTAAAATTTATTATCATTTTTTTCTAACCTCCTGACAGTAGGAGCTCAGTCTGTACTCATGATTACCAATAATTTTATTTGAGAACCATATATGTAGAAAACAACAACAGCAAACAAACAAACAAACAACCAAAAAAAAAACATATCCCAAGCCTTTTTTTTGTCATGGCTACAGGTTAGGCGGACCCAGTAAGCAGACCAAGCCACACTCAGTACAGTTTATAAAGTTTATTGAAACAAAGACAAACGACAAGGGGAATGATTTATGCAGGCTAACACAAGGGGGATGGCAATCAAGGAGAGTCTGCGAAAGAAACGAGAAAGGAGAGTTTTAGTCAGGGTCGAGGTGAGCGGAGAGGGGGTGTGCTGAGTGCGAGACCTTACTTGGTATCCGGAGAGTGGTTCGTGGAAAAGGGGGAAAGTCCGAGGGCTGGCTGGCGATACGGATCCAGGAATACAGGCGTGGTGGAGAGTGGGCAGGCAGGTGTGGGTCCCAGCGGAGCCGACTACGGAGGTAAGACAGGGGCTGAGGTGGTGGGGCAAACAGCAGACTGCTGAGAGCTCCCCTAGACAAGGAGATTGGATACCAAAAACAGCTGTGACCAGAGCTGGATCATCCACCGTGGTACTAGGAAAAACGAGAGACAAAAAACAGGATTCA
>VUQI01025792.1:0-13494 GCA_015106735.1 Paratilapia polleni | reverse complement strand
ATTTTTGGTTTATTTTTTGGTGGTCTGGGAACAGACACAGTCTCTACAGGGATGGGGTTTTGGGGGGATGGCAGGAGGAGAGAAGCTGCAGAAAAGTGTGTAAGACTGCAACTCTGCTTCCTGGTCCCAACTCTGGGTGGTCACATTTTTGGGGGTTTAATAAATTCGGCCATATTTCTAGAAATGAGAGCTGCTCCATCCAAAGTGGGATGGATGCCGTCTCTCCTAATAAGACCAGGTTTTCCCCAGAAAGTTTCCCAATTATCTATGAAGCCCACATTGTTTTCTGGACACCACTCAGACAGCCAGCGATTTAGAGAGAACATGCGGCTAAACATGTCACTCCTGGTCCGATTAGGGAGGGGACCAGAGAAAACTACAGAGTCCGACATTGTTTTGGCAAAATTACACACCGACTCAATATTAATTTTAGTGACCTCCGATTGGCGCAACCGGGTGTCATTACTGCCGACCTGAATTAGACTCTTACCAAATCTACGTTTATCCTTACGTTGACATCACAAAACATTACACGTGGCCCACAGTCCGCTTTGATCACAAGAGAATGCAAAAAACTTTCACTACCTGTATGGCAAGCTGACGTTTAACGCACTTTTTCTCTCCACTTCTGCCCATGGTGAGGGTCCCCTGGGATTCATATTTACTGTTGGAGGAGGGCTCAGTGAAGGTTGCCCTGGGAGTAAGACCATTCTTCCTGTTATCCGTGTCTGCCTCTAGGGTGTAATCCACCTCTGGATGGGACAGAGAAAGGGATACAGTATAAGTGAAAGGAGCTTTTGATAAGTATTACTATAATGTATGCTGTTGGGTTTTTTGTTACTACTGATAATAAGAGGAGAAAATGCAATAATGAGGATTTTTGAAACTTAAAAAAAAAAAATGTGGTTCAGCTTACCCAGTCTGGGAGCATAACTCTCAGGTTTGGCAGAGTAGGAGAAGCATGCTTCAATTTCCAAGCTGAGGACACAGTCCAATTTATTTACAATCAGCTACAGTGCAGTTTTACAACACAGGACTGAAGAATTTTAGAAATTAAGTAATAAATTGGGCACACGTACCAGAACTTATTGCCACAGTTCTTGTTGGCGAGGTTGATTTCCTCTGGTGAGATCTTGATTTCCTTCTTGATGTTAATAACTGGACGGGCTCTGTGAAAAGATGACTCAGTGAGCATTTTAGTAAACATGACAAGAGACACCTGATCTGACTGTACGAGCTCGCTCACCTGTAGACAAAGACAGCGTCTGAGAGGGATCCGACAGCCAGGTCAGGGTAGGAGTTGTAATCCAGGTCCATGTTGCCTGCCAAAGAGTAGCCAAACAGTTTCACTCCTAAGGGCTGGCCAAACAGCACCTAATGGAAGAGGAACACGTACCTTGATTAAAGCCACTAATTGAACAGCATTTCTTTATCTAAACTTATGTCAAGATTGTTTCCAGGTATTGATGAGAGCGAAACAAAGAAATCTAATACAAGCAGAGATCGACAGATACCCACAGTTTCAGGTGAGCACATATATTCTAATCTAATATCAAGCATGCCAATCAAACTGATTTACACACCTCTTAATCACGGAAAAAACACAGGTATTTGGATTTAATTTCTTAAACATTACACGTTTGGACAAAATTATGTTTTTTTCCACTCAGCTCTTAACCCAACCTTCACAATTCAATTTTCTGTGTAGTGCCAAATCATAACATATGTCATTTCAGGACAGTTATTCAAACTAAGGTAAACTATTCCCCTTTGAGCACTTGGCAACAGTGGGAACCAGACTCAAGCTGGCCCCCTTTCTGCCTCCACTGGCTGGGGTGACAGGGGAGGAGAAAGAAAAGATGTGTTTATTTATTTTTTATTTTACCTGTGCAGCTTTTTTATTGATTTCTCCTGTAGCTGATCCATGGTAGATGTAAACCTTCCCTGCAGCCTTATCTTCATAAGGAGCTCCCACTGCGAAATCTGGTATGAAGAACCACAGCAGTGACTTAGTGTGGTTATGCATTTCTTTGGATGTCAAGAAGTATAGTATACATGTATACATGCACAAATATCGGCTTCTCACCATCATAACCGTCCTGATTGATGTCGCCCAGGTTTTCTACAGCTAGGCCAAACATAGAGTCCCGGGGTCCATCTATTCTGGTGGGTTTGACTTTGTTCCACTTTCCAGCTTTGTTGATGTAGACATAGACAGCTCCTCCAATTTCTCCATCTTTCTCAAAGTACTGAGGTGCTCCCACCACAATATCCTCCCAGCTAACAAACAAGAGCATTACATGTTCATTAGAATAAAGTCACAATAACAATAGTGACAGCACTCTTGAATGCAGAAGCTGTAAGTTGTTGTTTGTATCACCCTTTATTACTCACCCATCCTTGTTGAGGTCCAGCACAGTCAGATCGTAGCCAAAAGATGAGGCCAATCCCTCCCCTTCCAGGGTGTACTCTTGCAGTAAGATTCTTTTCCTGCCATCGCCTTGCTTTAGCAGTACCACTGCTCCACTGTGGTTCGCTCTGGGAGCTCCTGCCACCACTGTTAGCTGCCCCTGCTTGGTCAAACTCTTACCTGAGTCCAGGGAGAAGCCTGAGACAAAGGAATGATTACTTAAATAATCAGAGAACTGTGAGATGCTTGAAAATATGTCTTTGTGTAAAGTAAATAACTGGAATCAAGGCGAAGTTTAAATATCTTACCCAGGTAGCTATTGGGAGGAGCAGGGATGAGGTCAGGGTTCTTTTCTTTCTCATCTCCTGTCTCGAACGGACCATCCTCAAAGATGCCCATGTCAAACAAAGTGTAATTATTTTGTTCCAAGCGTACTATACCTTAAAGACAAGAAGGGAGGAGAGAGGAGACAAGATAAAATCAGATGGGACAGATCTGGTTTGTAATAAAAATGTATTGTTGAGCACATGACTGAACTAATCCTCACAAGCAAATTCCTCTATCATGAAAAGTGGATGTAATAAATCATACAAAGTAGACATTACATTTTACAGTAAGCATATGCAGACACACTACCTTTCCAGTTGTAAGCTCCAGGGGCACCAAAGATGAGGTAGTGGTAGTCCTTGTCGAATGTAGCGGAGAGACCCTGCTGGCAGGAGCCAAACAACTCATGGCCTCTGGACCTCCCCTCACAAAAATGCCAGCTACCTCCTTCTCCCTCAGTGGCTGGTGAACCAATTTTTAATTCCTGATTCAGCATGTAGCAGCGGCCAATGATGTCACGGGATTCCAGTAGTGGTTTGCCCACATTGGACCGGCGCTGGTAGCGATGAGCACAGACCTAGCAGGGAAACAGAGACAGTTATGTGCAGTTAATGAGACTGAGGTGTGGTTTGTTGTAGTGACAACAACTTTTTTTGTTCATAATATTAATCCATTTTTGTTTTTTTTTAGGTACTTGTTTGGACAACTAAACAATGTTATAATGAGTTTAAATCAAGTTCATGTTGAGGTACAAAGAAAGTCTTACCACAATTGCGCCTCCTGGTCCCTGACTTTTGACTGTCACTCCCATCCACTGGTTTTCTTTGCTTTCTTCCTGTGTATTCTCTACACAGGGAAAATAAAATAGACACAAAGAAGACATTGTGACTCAATTAATTGTCTAATATCTAAAAAATATTTATTAAAAAATGCACAAATGTCAGCTAATGTCTCACCGTCATTATCAAATTCAACCCTATCGCAACGATTGGTGGTGGAGCTCATGTCACACCTGTAGAGTCCTCCTGTCACTTTAGATTTTTGACCACTCAAGGCTTTTGCTGTTGGGGCACCAACCAGCAGTCTGCAACAGACACGCATATGAATCAGTCCCATATGCAGCACAATCAAATGCTCATTGTAACTCTGTTCTGATGATTTAGCATGAGGAACAATCTGGTATTTCTTTCACTTACACATAAAATTATCACATATTCCAGTCATATTCACAAACACATATGCACATCCGGCATCCAAACTGATGTTCCATGTCCTCACAGTCAAACTGAGTCAAAGACCCCTTTCAGTCGCCTGCTGTGGATGGTTGCACACACACATACACACAGACCCTGCCTTTGTGGACTAAAAAAAACGGGCAAATGCCACACCCAGCCCTTGATGATGGGCATCCAGTTCCCAGGGTTTCCTACAAGGTGAATCAAACAAGTCAACAATGTCATCCTTTGAAATTAAACTCTGCACAGGTTTACACTGGAGAGTAAAGGAAAGAGTAAGGCACTGCCAATACAATTGCCCCTCTCTGTCTGTTTGTTCCAGGATCTTTCTCTGGCTTGCTTGGTCTGTCTGATGACCTTCAGAGTTAATGTTTTAAGGCACACTGCCTTCAGCAGATGAGATTAAGCAAAACAATTTTATCTGAAATACAAAGCATTCTCAGACACAAACACCATCTGAAACATATAGCAGAGAGCAGAGAAGAGAAGAGCGGAGGCCTAATGTGATTGTTTGCAGTGTAGATTGCACTAGTCAACACTGCAAACACTGCAAATGGTAGATATCAAACTAAACAACCAGCTAACTGAGGAAGTATAAATTATTATGAATACTGACTCCAGCAGGCAAGATGCATAACAGCAAAGGATGACAAATCTATTTATGACATACGAAAAAATGGCTTGTTACAGGTGTCCAAATAGTGACAGCATTCTGTTAATGCTGCAGTTGTGCATTTAAATCCACATTTCAGGAATCCCTGAGAAAATATTACTTAATTTCTCTTCAGTAGACTGCAGTAAGATAAGCGATTACACCAGAAACAGACTGCTTCTGCACGATGGACAAGTGTGCACTGTTTATCCCATTTTTACCACAGGATTGGTTTGGCCTTGTTTCAAAAACCAGAGCACTATAATTTGTGTCGTTATCCACCCATTAAGTGTCCAATCCAGCCTTTTTTAAATTATAAGGGGAGTGAATGACACTTGACATTTCATACCACACAGTCTGGAGTCAACTCTCCACCTCCAAGTGCACAAACATACCGATATAGAAAACATGTTTTCACACTAAAATTGTTCGGGCCATCAAAAATGAGCCTGATTTGAATGAGTCATCGCTTCAAAGACAGGATTGGTGGCTAACAGTGAATCCCAGCGGACACATATCCACTCCCAATATCATCTGGGAGACAAGAAGTAAGGAGAATGAATAGGAGATAAAAATATACTCGACTGGTTCCGCTGTTTTCTTTGGGGTAAATGGAACTAACAATAATGCAGCTGCATGAATATGTAATCATTTAGGGAGCTTGAAGTTACACTAGTTGATTGCACAGCATCCAAAATACACTTAGTAAAGAATCTGAACTATTTTTATTGCTGCACATTATAATCATTTGTGCCATAGAAGGGTAAAGCAGTGACATGATGTGTCAGGGAGGGTGATAAGGTTGACCTGCGGCTGACAGTGACCCAGCTGTTTATCTAATCACCACCAGCATAGGCAGCCCTGACACACAGGCTTAGACCACAGGAAGAACTAGTACAAACAGAGAGAGAGGGAGAGAGAGAGAGGGAGAGAGCGTGTGTTCAGGTCCAACTGTGCAATGACAGTCAAAGACACACATACTGATGGTGGCAGCAGTTGAACACACAGACCAGTATTTCCTGTGTATTACAAGAGATAGCTTAGAGAAGCTATTGGAGAGGCATCCCATTGAGAGAGGTGTGCTGTTTTTTTGGGGGGTTTTTTACAGCAGTGAACTGGCTGCTGGCTAGGGCACAGTCTGTTGCCTAGTAACAACCAGTGGCACCCTATCAACTAGAGGCGTTTACTTCCAAATAGCCTGCAGATCCAGAGGTTCATGACATGTTACCCAACTTCTCTCTCCATCCTTCTGCCAGGATCGAGCTCGCTAAACTGACTGTTTGAATACTGCTCGTATTTGGTGCCCAGATGTACACCTGATTTATGTTCCTCTCAGCATTCTTCCAGCCATCACCTCTTTCTTTTATTCAGCTCCTCCTCCTTTCTCTTTGATGTTGGATAACCATAACTAGCCTCAGGGGAATCTGGCTCTCATGCTTGCACTTTATCAAATACACAGGCCACATAAACTAATACACTAAGTTGACTTTGGTATTAAAATTCACAGTCGTCCTTGGTCTATCTTTTCAGAAATCTAAACACAGCATGTCTAGTTTTCCTCTCAATCACAGCCTGCCTCTAAATTCTTTACTCTTCTTGTTACACATTTCCATTTCTCAAGAGTCATTTTATTTCTCAAAGCCCACACAAACATATACATGCATCTACTTTCTCCCACACATTTCTCACACTCGATCCGACCTCTTAAAATACCCCAAACTCTCACTTGGTCTCCTACTTCTCCCTCCTCTCTCTGCTTATGCATTTTGCGCTTTCCCTCTTGACTTTATTATACAGACAGCTCCATCTGGCAATTATGAAGGAGCATGGAATGCTACTCACACATACACACACACAGATGTGTCCACACATGCATATTCAGGTCCTGCCCTCTCCTGCAGGTACTTGTAAAAGTCATACCTGTAGGGCGCAAACACTGTGGAATAAATACGTTTGAATACAAGCTGGAGTGCATGGCTGGCAAAGCATTGTGTCTAACAGTGACACACCCAGAGGAGAAAAACATGGGGGTACAGACACACTAACAACATGTCAGCACACAGATTGCTGGAATAGTTGTTAATGAACTCTATCTATCTATCTATCTTTTCTTTTTTGCCTCAGGTCAGGAATGTATCAAGCAAGCAGGCAGCGCACTGAGCTCTCTGACAGTCTTCAAAATGACTGACAACAAGGCAACGCCTCAGTGCTCAGCCACAGCATGCATCAGCACCATTAAAACACACCAAACAGGCGCTCACACAAGCACACAAATAGAGCCTCCACAGTGAGTGCACACCTCTTCAACAGTGGTATGAGCACAGTCACTTGCAAAACAAACATGGCTTTTCGCTCCAACGTGCACACACACACACATCAAAACTTGCACATGCTCCTGAGGGTTCAAGCTCAATTTACAGATACTTGATCAACAAACTACATGGATTCTTTTTTTTTAAACAATAGTTTTAAAGTTTAGTTACTCCAGAGGGCCACACTTGACATATTTTAATTTCTTGCTTAGTTTCAACGGTCTAAAAGTCAGAGGTATTCTGCTCCCGATCACAAATCATAGCAATGCATTAACAATTAATCACCTGTTTCAGCATTTGACCTCTCCACTAACAGTTCAGTCTACATTATTCCTACAAGTATCTTATTTTTCAAGTTTACAGAGTCTGACTGTGTTCTGTTTTCTTGTATTTAACCTGAAGCTGGGGGACTCTGTGATAGCTTTGGTCTCGTGCTGATCACCATGTGTGTTTCATTTAGCCTGGAACTAGGACAGAAACGGGTACTGTGTATGTGAATGTACAGCAGTAGTAGGAGTGTGTAAGTTTAAACAGTGTATTTAACAACTACGGAGAAGGTCAAAACTTATGGTTTCTTAATACCTGTGGGGCTTACACTGTAGGGTATCGTGCACCCTGTGGTGTTTCAAGCTTCAGGTTAATAGTTGAACAAATACAAGTTAATAGAAGTTTAAACCACAGTTCTGCTCTATCTATTGACTAGGAAAAACAGAGAAAAGCCTGAGTATTGATCATGTCTGTGTAAAAAGGCAGTTAATGATGCACTTTACACATATTCCTATGATTAGATTTTGGTCTTCACTAGAGGCACTTATGCTGTCTGCACCGCTGGTAATTTACAAGACCTTAAAATGTGACAACATATACTCAAGTGTTTTAGGTTATTGATATTGATATTGTCACCAACACTAGTGTGTCATAGGTGTATGCATGTCAGCATAAATGTCAGATATTTGAGGAGATGAGAACTTTATTTTTTTCCCTTTTTTACAGAACATAAAGCAGACAATGACGCCTGGGGCCACAACAATTATCTTCAGCAGACAAGTAGCTACAGAAGAGACACAAGCACAAACTGACATGCTTTTTGTCTGAAATGGCAGATAATTTGAACTTCAACATTTCAAACTGAGCTCAACAAATGTCTGTGTGTACCTCGTTATCTGTCTTGCTGACTTCTAGCACAAGAGCCTACAGCTGCACTTCCCAGTTAGGGAGTACATTAATACTGTTAATGTGTAATGACTTCCTTCATTTTAGAATCAAGGTAAATATAAATGTGACATTATCGGTTAATTGACATTGTGAAATGTCTTTAACGTTAAATGACACTGAATTTTGAACAAAGGCTGGGAATACTGAGAATGCAAGCTATGAACCTGGTAGTTTGTATTTAATTGGTAAAATGCTCAGTAATGGACTAATTTGGCCTGGTGCAGGACAGGCAGTGGTATCCATGGTCACTGTTAGGTTAGGTCAAGAACAGCACTCCTCAATTAAATATTTTAAGCTTTAGTATCCAAATTCCCCTTTCATAATATGTCCTGGGGTGGAAAGTAGTCCTAATAGTGTGATGGTCCATGTATGGTATACTGTAGAATGCAGTTAGTTAAATCCACAAAGAACAGAAGCCCCAGAGCCACAGCAGCAGCACAGGTCAGCTGACAGCCTGTCCACAAAGAAAATTACATCACTGGAGTTATTTTGAGGTGATTCACCACTGTACAGACTCTCAGGGTTTCACCACCTGCCAAATCCCACGTAAATTATAACTGTATGTATATACATGAATACTGATTATAAAAAGAATATTGCAGAAAATTTAGTATCTGCTAAAATAAACCAAATTTACCTTTCTATTTCATGTACTTTTGTGTATTTTTACAGAGTGGCATTACTGTTTTTACGTAAGCCCATTAAGGACCTACAAAACAGACTGACGTTCCTTAATAACAAACCCTGGCAAACATGTAATTCTGTCAGGTTCCTTAAACAGCAAAGTCTTCCAGCCTCCGAAAGGAGAAAAATCTTACTGACCCGCTCTTAGGTCAGTTTATAATCAGGCTATTCAAATCAGTGACCACTTGATGGCAGTTGTTCTTTATGCAGGGTGACAATCCCCTCTGAAACAATGCCCGTGAAAATGCCAACAGTGATTCATTGAGATGTTTTGGCCCTAAAAGCCAAGGCTCGGCCCCAATTAAACACTTTGGGAGAACGTCAACAAGGAAAGAGAAATGTGAGCGCGCGCCGCGTGCACGTGAACAAAAAGACTTTGGAAGTCCAATAAAAACTCACAAATAAGTAACCTGGACGCAAAGATTATCAAGTAAGACTGGCCTCGAGTTAAACTTATCGTTAGGAAGTTGGTGGAACTGTTAATGGAGATTTTGTGGGGAAAAAACTACCTGCGACAAACCTGACCTATAATGATTACGTATTAGCCTACTTGTGATATTGGCGCGGCAACTTAAATGGTGTCTGTGCCTTTCAAAAGTAATTTTAGAGAGTTTTTTTTTTTAATTCCAGCCTTCTGCATTGCAGTGAGATTTTAATTACAAGTATACTGAAGTTAATTTTAAAGAGAGAGAGGTGTTTTCAAAGGTTAAGGCTAGAAAGAAGTCAATTAATAGGCTCGGGACATGTATCCTTAAAAAGCAAAACTCTGGTTCTTACAATCTCTTATCCGCCGGTTGGAGCTGCCGGTGCATGGCGAGAGAGAAGCCGAACAGGCTCCCGGGTTCTCCGTTCTTCTGCACGACATTCTCGGTGTCCAAGTTGAAAGCCGACAGTCGCCCACATCTCGACAGAAAGGCGATCAGCCAAAGTCCACAGGTGATCCAGCCCTCCATGAACATGTAAAGCTTCGTTGAACTAGTACAAAGTGAGTCCTTAGTGCAGGAGATGCAGAGTGCGACTGACTGCTGGAGGGGTGAATGTTGTCCACTTGTAGCTGCGCCTCCCACTGTGCTCTTCTGCACCCACACGCCATCCTACCACACCTCAAATTGCTTCAAACTTGCTTTACACGGCAAAGTGTATTTCAGGATGGAAACGATTCAAGCCTTGTTAATCTGTTGTTAGTTTGCAGCAGATGAACACTGTAATCTAACTGGGTCGGTAAACCCTGAGGGTGCCTCAAAACGCATTTGTGGCAACAAAAATGGTGCGTCAGTCCACATTGCCAGCATCTGACAGTAAATTTCTAAGTAGGCTTTATACCACTATTATAAAGGCTGCTGGTAAACTCCCTTGGAAACAGGCATAAACAAAATACATCCAAAGTCACACAAGTGGGAAAAGATTGACAAAATATCCAGTGACATAAGAGTGAGATCTGCAAAGTTGTTCCATGCTTTCACAGTAGATTTTGCTGACATCAAGCATTCATTCAATTAACAAAGACGCAACAGCTTGGGAGAGAAGAGAGAGTGTAATATGCTGCTATAGTAGTTACTAATTTCCCCTCTTAGCTTGGTTTGCCAGTCCAGACAGTAGCAACACAGTGACATGGAGTGGGAGAGACAGATGAAAAGAGAGAACAGAATGTGAGAAACATACAATGCAAGACCAAATGAACAGAAGAAATGGAAATATGCAGCAGCTGGTGTATTTGCAGTCCAATACTGGCCTCTACAACATCCCAGAAAAGAAATAAGTCATAATTGGTGGGATTGTTGCAAAGCAACACATCGCAATATGTGTTGTTGTCAGCCACATTCTTTTATTCTTCTTCTTATTATTATTATTCTCATTGTTATTGTATTTTCTTCTCCCCCTGCATGCACTTTCTCCCGCACTGTTGGTAGAGACACCGTTGTTTCACCAGATCAACCAGCTCTGTAGTGAGATGACTGCGTCTACTTTTTTCGGCATACGTTTTACAGTTGTCAAATTATTTAAAAGTTTGTTCAAAGAATTTCCACAATATCCCTGCCCATTCAAGTGAATGAGAGGGCTCAGGGGATTAATTAAACAAAGTGGAGAAGCAGAAACATTCTTATGAAAAATTTCTCTTCAACCTACCGGTGAGCCCAGGATTTTCACTCTGCAGCCATCATTTTACCACCAAATCATAGGAAAATTTGTCTTCTTTCCAGCAAGGTCTTCCTCAAAACCAACAGATGCACACTTTTTGATCTGAATGGATCTGAATGAGAGGAGTGCCATCTAATTGCCCAGTATAGTCCCATTACATTTTCACCTTTTTGGGACTCTCGTGTTTTGTTTTGTTTTGTTTGTTTGTTTGTTTTTTGTTGTTGTTGGTTGTTTCTTGTTTTTTTTTTAAATCGCATCCATGTGACTTGTGGTTTTGAGTTTACAAACTTTTTCTCATGAGTAGTGCTGAGTGAAATTTTGCAGTTTTCTCTGGCAGTCACAGAGAGTGTCATCACCATGGTGACTAACTGCAGCTGCTCTTGCACAGGTGTAAACAATTGAGAGCTGATGAGCAGAGTCATTTGAATATTATCATTTCATTGGCTCATTTGAATCTCCTCTCTCTGTGTAATTGGCTGATGCTTATCATGTGTGTTCAAATCAAATGCTTGTCTCTCTTCCAGATAAATGGTTGAATATCTTCATAAGACTCTCAATGAAATGGACTTAGATATATTTCATTGTATGTAAACCTATTTATCTCTCTGTCCCTTTAATAAAGTGTGAACCAGCCACTTTATTAGGCACACTTGAGTGCCTAAAAAGGTAGCTTGCCAGTTTATTAGGTACACCTCTGTGCCTAGAAAAAATATCTTGCCACTTTATTAGGTGCACCTATGGCTACTTCATTAGGTACACCTGTGGCCACTTTATTAGGTTCCATCTCCCTTCAGCTTTTTTAGCCAACCTATTTACCTCCAGTATTTTAGCAGCAAGCCGCAGACCAAGTCCAGCAGAAGCAGCAATCCTGCTGCAATTGGTCTACAAGTTCCATTGTTTAGGTTAAAGTTACAATCCCTCTGGCACTGTCATTCAGATAGTATCATCCCAGGGCCTGTGTCTGCTGTAATGACTCATTAGATGAGTCAGAAGGACTGGGCACAGAGCCACACATTAACAGATGGTTTTCAAGGCATTCCATGATTCGCAGACCCAAACCTTGTCCTCGCAACACAGCATATCAGCAGACAACGCCGGCTTTGTCTGCACACAGAGAAAGAGGGCAGACAGAGAGAGAGAGAGGGAGAAATTAACTGCCCACATACTGTTCTATAAAAGGCACAAATAATGGTGGAAGAGGGGACTGCAGAAAGGGAAAAGGGCAGAAGAAGAATGTGGTTCCTATTCAGGTCTGTTATGTATTTAAGTCTTCATTATTGGGGAAAACTGAGAAAACAGTTCTTATCCAAGATTTTTAGTAACCATAGGTGAAATAAGGTGCATTTTTTTTAGATACTCCAACACTAGAAGAGACTAATTCAATCAGAGTTTCAAAAACATTCTTTCTGTCTTGGCCAGTCACATGTTTGGCAGCTGATAATATTATCACGTCAAAATCTCATTGTTAATGTAGTGGAATCCCTAAATCATGTGGCCATCTGCCTAACCCTAACTGTGTTTTTTTTCCCTGTCCAGTAGAGTTTGTAAGGTAAGAGCAGCAGCCAACTGGACAATCACCAGTACTTTATGACTCTGCAGAAGGTCAGATACAACAGTCAACCTTATCACTGATAAGAACAGCAGCGTATAGAGTGAAGCAAGGTGTGTTAGCTTAATTTGCCCTTGTCTTGTGAATTTTTTCACACTAAACTTCCATGTTTAAAGTGTGTTAGTGTATATGTGTGTTCTATTGATATAGAGCAAAGAGAAGGACCCCAGGTAGCAGACACATAACACTCTGTCTGGCAGTTCTCCTTATCTCTCTCTCTCTCTCTCTCTGTTTACTTTTTCATTCAGCCTCACCAGTTCTCATTCATCCTTTCTTAGCTACTGTTAAAAACTAATGTAGGTTTAGTTACATTTTTTCCTGCCATCTTACTTCACATATCCCAACCAGCTTATACCTTCTATTTCTTCTTCTCCTCTACTGTCCTACAGAGAAACATACGCTCACTGGCCACTTCATGAGGTACAGCATTGGAAAAAATTAAGAGACCACTGCAAAATTATTAGTTTCTCTGATTTTGCTATTTATAGGTATATGTTTGAGTAAAATGAACATTTTTGTTTTATTCTATAAACTACTGACAACATAACTCCCAAATTCCAAATACAAATATTTTCATTTAGAGCATTTATTTGCAGAAAATGAAAAATGGTCAAAATACCAAAAAAGGTCCAGTGTTTTCTGACCTCAAATAATGCAAAAAAAAACAAGTTCATATTCATTTTTAAACAACACATTACTAATGTTTTAACTTAGGAAGTGTTCAGAAATCAATATTTGGTGGAATAACCCTGATTTGCAATCACAGCTTTCATGCGTCTTGGCATGCTCTCCACCAGTCTTTCACATTGCTGTTGGGTGACTTTATGCCATTCCTGGTGCAAGAATTCAAGCAGCTCAGCTTTGTTTGATGGCTTGTGACCATCCATCTTCCTCTTGATCACATTCCAGAG
>VUQI01025790.1:0-16895 GCA_015106735.1 Paratilapia polleni | reverse complement strand
AAAATCTGTGTGTGTGTGTGTGTGTGTGTAAGTGTGTGTGCATGTGCGTGTGCATTTGCGTGTCTCTGTGTGCACATGAGCCTGTCTGCATATGTGTGTCTGCCTCAATGTAATCACAGTGTCTGTGTGTGTGTGTGCGCGCACGTATCAATCACTCCAGTGTGGGTGACGAGGAGGAGCTGTTTGTCTTTCTCATAAAAGGGAAAGGGATCAAAAGGGCTGGTCTACCAGCTGGACCTTCAATCACACTGGGACAACGTGACTTTAGAGCCCTGGGCAGCTGGAGCTCTGGGGACTAATGGTGTGTGTGTGTGTGTGTGTGTGTGTGTGTGTGTGTGTGTGTGTGTGTGTGTCTGTGTCTGTGTAAGAACCCTTTTAATCAGGGTCCCTGCACATTTTCCATCACAAAATTCCATACTTATCATTTCCTATAAAGCATTTCTTGTTTAATACTACTGTAGTCTTTGAGCCATATTTTTGGCCATCATCTCTACTAGTTATTACTTTGTAGTCACCAAAGTAGTTGCTGTGATCTAAGAATACAGGACATCAGTACCTCAAATCTGCCAATTATTTATAAGATAACATCAAGGTTTCTCTTTGTCTGACCAACAGTTCAAACTAAAACAAAGAAAAGCATCAAAACATTTCAGAACCTGAAGCCTGACTTAAATGACTAAATCAAAATACTCACCATGTAGTTTCAGTTTACTACTATTCATTAACTGTTGCAAACTAATCAGTAAAACATGGATATAACTTTTGGGTCAGATAAGTGAAGTCTATGCACAGTTACCATAAACCTGTATTTTTGTTTCAGTGGCTGTCAGGGGGCAAAAAGAAGTCCATTTGTATAGGGGAAATGAGCCTTTGGCTCCCTTGATCAAACACCTTCCTAATTAGTTTATGGACTCAGTAGCTACAGTAGTTTCAGTTCTTACTTCATTTTGAAATGGTCTCCATTTGAGTCAAAATAGGCTGATAAAGCAGAGTATGCTTTAGAGTCGGCCTACCTTGTGATTGACAAGTTGCTACTGCATGAGTGTGAAATATGGCTCCATCATATCTCAGACTTCATAGTATGTTATCCCTATAGAGGACTTTGCTCTCAGAGTCCGGAGTTACTTGTGGTTCTTAGAGTTTCCAAAAGTAGCTTTATGCTAACTTCTAACTCCCCTCAACCTTATAAATTCTCTTTTGTACGGATGCCCACATGCTTCACTTGATGGTAACACCTGGGAAGAGTTACACTGATCACTCTATATGAGTTGAAAGAGGAGACTGTTTTTAACTGTCATTCATGCAAAAGTGTTTGTTTGCACCAGAAACTGAAGGAGGATTTGGCTATGGCATAAACAAGCAAATTTCTTTTTTATGGACATCACAATGTTCCTCAATCAAGCAATAGATATAATAAAAACTATGATTTAATAATACCCAATATAGAATAAAGTGGATTCATACTTTAAAGATACAGCCTTGAAATGTTTAGTTTGTACAACACTTAAACCTAGTGGCTTGAGCCGCAGCACTATGACATAATAACAGGGGATTATGGTACTCTTCTGAAAAGTATATGTCAAATTCTTCTGTATGAATTTGTGAAAAGTATATTAATAACGTGCATTTCAGTTGAATGATTGTACTGCATCCTGGTAGCCTTGGGGTTTAAAATGCTGACTATAAGATTGAAAGCTTTGAGTCATCCCCCATCTTTCTTTCCCCTCAATTCCTGTCATCCCTTTACTGTATGCTATCTAATTTAAGCCAAAACAGCCCAAAAACTTGGCACAAAGAAGAATGACTATATTTCCAAACTTGAAATCAAGGGGGTTTAACAGTTAAGTGCAATTCAGCGAGAATAGGGGAGTGAATGGGATTCATTTGCCAGTGTGACTACAGATATGAATATAATGTGGATGATTATTCGCGTTCCAAAAAATAAGCTTTTTCAAAACGGACTCATGATGCAAATTAATTGTCTGAAAGACTGAAACCAGTGGCATCCTAAGGTGACAACAAACTCTTTAAAGCCATAGACATGGACTTACCCATTGCAGCATGTAAGCTCAGTTCTTATGACGTCTTCTCCAAAATATTAGCCGATACCTGTAAGAAACAAACACAGTAAAAAAAGCAAACAAAGAATAAAAAACACCCTCAATTTCCAGCATGTTGCATCAAAGGTAGTCCCACATGGAAGGCCTTTTGTAGCTGTTTCTGTAAGCCACTGAGCTGTGGAATAATCTGTGATGTTACACAGACTTGAGTGTTTAAAAAGATTCAGATTAGATTCATGTTTTCAAATGCACAGGAATGCCCGAGTGATTGCAAAAAGAGTTCAGCAGCCAACAGATGAGGTGAGAGTTCAAAATCTTTGCAGATTGTTGCCAAGACATTCCACAGGCATAACTTATCATATTTCCTTTCAGTGCCCCTTTTGAGCTTCAAAGTTCCAAAAAGTCATTCTGTGTGCTTTTCTGCCTGATATAAATCACTTCTCTGTTTCACAAAGGAGAGGATTTCACCTGGGCGTGTGTAAGTGTATACATGTGCATTCATGGGAATGCATGAATGTGTACATGTATCAGTGTGACGAGATCAAAGCTGCAGAAGACGCATGACTGAGTTTGAAGATCTAACATGAACAAAAGTTCAGTTTATTCCTTGGTGTTCGTCTGAAGGGTGAGTGTTGCCTTACAGCATTACAGTCGTTATTAGAGCAAAAAGACAAAGTTATAAATGCATTTGTGGGTTCAGACTTTTTTGCCCTCAACAGGAGGAAAAAGTCGAATGGCCGAAAATGAAAGTGGGTTAGTAACAACAAGCTTGCCTTGCAAGCCAGCTGGATTTTTGCAAGATTTACAAAATCACAATTGCAACAGAATCCATCTTGCCAGGCTATGCGCTACACCAATCAACATCTTAAGAGGAACTATTTGCCAAAAATATCACAGGCCTGTCACCAAGTGTGTACAAGAGACAGGGATTTCTCAACTGAGCTTAATCAGGATCTCTCTAAAGTCAGACAGGTATTATCCAGAGGAGGTATAAGTGTGAAATGTATGAATCATTTAGATCTGACGTTAAATGGACTTTATATGGATGATGATGAAACCTTGAGTGAGATATCGACAGCTTAATTGACATCTTCTTCAGGTAATTAGTTACGTAGCTGAATAAATTGCTATCAGAAAAACGGGGTGTCTTTTTTTTTTTTTTTAAGGTGTTGATTGACATTTTTACACTGGCTGCACTGAAATTTCTTATCTGCGTGCTATGTCCGAAACCTTAGTATGCAACCATAACAACATTACTATTTAATATTGTGGTATGCAAAGACTGCGACGGTGACGTCAGCATCACAGATATTATCAGACAGCGACCAAGGCAGCTGATGTGTCATGTGAAATATTGTAAATAAATAATAAAATGTTTCAATTGAGAAGTACAGACTTATTTTTTAAGAGAAAATTTTGAACTTATTATTTCAAAATAAGTAAAGTACCGAAAAAAGGGCACCGCTGGGTACGGGTACTGAATTCCAGGTACTGGTACCGGTATTGGTTCAAAGGTACCCAACCCTACTTCTGACTCTGCTGAAATGTCAGTGAATCTAAGTTTGAAGAGAAGTTGCAAAGGTAGAACCTATAAATCTTTCAGTCATGAATTAACAGACGTCTGGGTGACATAACCTGTTTGAGGTCTGTCTGTGATCTTTTTGAACACTGAGTGGGTAAACAGGCTCACAGAAAATATTTCATAACCAAACATTAGAAGAGGAGGTGTGTTACAAATGAGGTAATGATGACTGGTGTGATGACTTCAATCCTGCCAGTAACCTTTCTTATAAAGAGGTGCATGAAAGGGTGACACAACATCTAAATATGCCCCATTGTCTGTATATATGTAAGTGCCTTTGTTTTTACCTTGTATGTCTAGTTTAGTGGAAGCGGTGGATTGAAGGATTAGAATTTGTCTTCTTTGGATTCAGAACATTTTTAAAGCAGACACAAATCTTCCAAAGCATGTTGTGTAATTTCAAAAATGCATGGTCACCAAAGCAAAACTTAGAATACCGAGAAGCCCGTGGAAGGTTTCTGACCCTGCAGCAGTGTTAGCTAAATGCATGGAAGCAGCTTGGGAATGATTTCAGACACATTCTTTAGGCGGCCTCAAAAAAAACTAGCTCTTTTTTAGTCCCTTTGGAATCTGAATGATATTTCAGTCAAAGGCGAGAGCAAAAGCCTGTGGTTGTGTGGGTGAAATTCGGATACCGTCCAATGTTCAAAGCCTTGAAATACATATGCCACACAATGTTAAAGCATTCCTTTTCACAATTTACAATGCATAAACATGATGGTTTACAGAGGCCCAGGGTGATTATTTGCACAGAGGTCTAGTTTCAGCTATTTCAGGTTCTTCTTGAGGCTGCCCTGCAATGTCGCCCCACAAAGTGATTCTTGAAAGTGTTAAACCACAGCCCCCCCACCCATCTTCAGTGAACACAAAACATTGAGTGTTTAGATTTCAAATATCTTACAGAGATTGACCAGACAGCACAAGCTACAAAGAGCAATGCACGCCTGTCTGAAAAGAAAATAAAGTATCGGGTACTTATGTTGTTTTATATGATAAGTGCCCTGATTCATTCCTCTCATATCACACACATTTATATGAATGAGAGGTCTGTTTCATTTAAAGTAAGCACTGCTTCTGTGATTTCATGACAGCAAAATGTTGTTTCACTTGAAAGACCTGACATATAAATCCAGGTTGCACCTCAACACTCAGTTTTGCTCCAGGTCATGTATTCACTGCATTGTCTTTCTGCACATACAGAACATGAACTTACTGTCAGCCACTCTGATATCACAAGAGAGAATGCACCAATTTCTCATTTTTCAAAAGTTGTGAAAAACCTAAGCAGAGCAGCATCTCCACAAGGGCCTCACTGATGTATCTTAAAAGACTGTGACTTCTCAGTTTGCATTTGATTCTGTGTCTTTTCAACAGCCATGCGAGAAAGCCAGTTATGGGAAAACTGCAAAAGGGAAAGACAGGACGAGCTCCTGGGCCTTCAGAAGTCTTGTCAAAAGCCTTTCCTTTCTACGCTTTGTCCCACCGATATTCATCTTGCCAGTTGAAAAGTGAAGACGGCAAAAAGTTTGGGCTTGAAAAGAACTTTTCAACTTCTAAGAGACACCTCGCAACAGGATTGAGTATTTGAAAAAAAAAAGAAACGAAAAAAGAACGAAACAGTAGGAATGGAAGGGACTTCCAGACTGAGAGGCATGTTAAGAATCAGATACCACAATTGAAAAATGGAGCAAAGATGAATATGGCATTGTCTTCTGGTGAAAAGAGGAACCAGACACATGCGGAGTGTGATAATTCTGGCATGCTTTGTGTGCCCACATCCCTAAAATCAATTTGACATATCCCAATAAACATATCCTTAATCTTTCAGTATTTTCTCTGTTTGTATGTGCCTTTGTGTATGTGTGTGCAGTATGAAACAGATGCAAACATAATAGGAGGAGAGAGATTGTGTGCATACAGTGATGGGCATATGTTTATGTATTAGCCACAACCATCAGTTACACCTTGTTAGACAGAATCCTCCTCAGACGTGTCATCCTGCAGCGTGCCGTTAAAAGAAAAGTTTAATAAAGTTTGAACACCATTTACTTTATCTCAAAGATCAGTGGGGCCTTTCAAAATTTGCAGAGCAAAAACTTTCACTCCACATCTTTTTACCTCAACTCCGCTCATCTCTCAAAAGAAAGCTGACTTCATCACCGCACCTCAAGAGTTTGACGAAAATGAACGCTAAGCTCTTGAATCCTTTCTTTCTTTTGCTCAATGGCAAAATGAATAAATGATATTCCTCCCTTTAATCGACGCACTCAGCCATAACAAAGAGACTTTGAGACACTTTGAGGACACCTAACGATCAGAAGCATCAGGAGGTGCTCTTCGTTTTCGTTGACGGACAGGCAGATCAAAAAGCAAGCCCCTTAAACGCTTCTACCCACTTTAGAATAATCGCGCTTTTTCCCACTTTCAAGCACAAAGTGGGAAGAGAGAATAATCGTTTCATCTTTCCTCTCTTCTCCAATTTCAAAGTTATTCTGCCCGTGATAAAGCGCTCTGTATTGACGACTTCGAAGGTGCCTTGTCTCTTGCAAGAAGTGACATTTTATCTATATATAGTGTTAGAGTGTGCTTCAATTTAACTTTGTCTGGCGCAGAGCATGTCTAGTGTTGATGTGGCTGACAGCTGCTGGTTGAAAGACACAGGGAAAGTACTGAAGATTCAAATGAAGTTTTGCTATGACGACAGGGGCTTGATGTATGCTAATCAATCGATGGTGTAGAAAATATGCTTGCTGGTTGGGAGAGAAAAAGGAAAAAGTGTGAGTGACAGAAACTTGTCAGACAGCACTCACTGAGATATCAAAAAGTCACAAAGTTTGCGTCGCCACACAAGAGCCCAAATCGCATGTGGTATATGCTACAAAAGGTCTGACTTGAGAAGAGCTGCATTTGATTTAAAGGAAAAGAAATTGGGACAATTCTCCATATGGTGTGGCAGAAAGCAGGATTCTTCTTTTTTTTGACAAGGGAGGGGGGCACGCTTTGTCTGTGTGACACCTACAGTGAATTCCTGAGAAAATTCTCTGTCTAGGTCTGTCTGAGCCTCTTCCATCCTTCAAAGGACATGGGCCATAGGATGTTGAATTTACATTACAAAAGACCCCAAACAGTCTTAGCCAGTTAAGGTATAACACGTGAGCAAATGGACATGTCAGATCAAATATATCAAACACCAGTATCTAAGAGAACAGATTGTGAAAGATGGACAAAATATCTGGATCTGGATAAAAATATTCTTTTACTATACTTTATCAGAGCTGTTTAGAGGCTCAGTAATATCACAGCCAGATGCTTACAAGTTTACCACCTTGAAGCTGCTCTCCCGGCTACCTGATGGAGTCAGAGAGTTTGGGTAAAATAACAACATCTGAGCTGCCGCTGCTCATTTCGGCTTTCAGCTCAGACTTCTGAGTTTTTGTAATGCAGTAAAAGGAAAAAAAATGAATTCCAGATGTGGAACCCTGTGGAATTCCAGGAAACACACACTGATCTGTACATCTGCACATACTGTATTTGTCAAAATCAACTGATTAAGATGACTGAGAGAGCAAATTCAATCATCAGCGAATATTGACAGAGACGCATCACTATGCTTTCGAATGTAAACCTATCAAAGAATTCCATGGCTATACACTATTCAGGGGTCTTAATTGCATATGATTTAGTAATGTGCTTCTCTATTACTCCAAAGAGACACAAGAGTGTAGAAAAATGTAAACATGAGATTGGAGTACAGTAGGTTCTCTTTTGGTGGATGTTAGGACTTCACTAATACTCTTACATACATATATACATCTATACATTCTAACAAACATGCTAATACAACAACGTCTCTCACATTTACAGGAATGATGTGCTCATGCTGGCATAAACATAGTCTCTCTCTCTCTCTCTCTCACACACACACACACAGGAGATGTATTATCACCAAATGTGATTAACACTGTAAAACGATTAACATCAGGGTATTTATTCAAATCTCAACATCAAACACATTCTTTCTTCTTTTTTATCCGACTGATCAGAGAAGTTTCTGTCAGGGGAGAAAGGCGCCTTCCAATCAGCTCAGCATCCAACGTCCAGCGCACTCGGCCAAACATGGCATGTGCTTTCAGCTCAACTCCCTCGCTCTCTTTTATCATTTACAGAGGGAGCGTGCCGTACCAGTGCCGTCCTCGGAAAGAACAAGGCCGCTCACTGTCAGGCGAACAATGGACAGTAGAGCTGGAGGTGGCAGCGGAGTCATTGTGACAGATGATGTCAGGAACATCAGACGCTGACGCTACCAGACATTGAGCAGGGGGTGAGGGGGTCAAGAGAGAGGGCGTATGGCAAAATGGTAAACAGTGATACGGGGCACTGGGGTCAAGGGGTGCGGGATGTCAATGGAGAGGGTGTTTTTTGTGTGAGTGTTCATGGTACTGCTGAAAGAAATACACTCTCTGGACAAAGAAAACAGTAATGCTTATAGAAGGAATGAAAGAGATCCAGACCAGAAAGACAAAAGAGGAGCTTTTGAGCTACAGCAGTGATGCCATTTGATAAAGCAATCGTGTGCACTCTGCATAATACTGTATATTTTCTCAGTGCACAGATTTGAGTAGAATGTGCCATCCTCTTCACTGCAGAGGAATGCAGTTAAGAGCAACAGTCACTATACTCCACTAATATATCTTCACTATGCACCATTATATGATCTATAGTCAAGATCAAGTCAACACACATTCCTTTACTAATGTATTTTCAACTGGTTCTACATCTATCAGCTGTAATAACAATTATATATTCAGTAGGAGGCAGAATGAGCTCATAACCCTATTACATCATGATTTTGAGAGTTTTATTTCATGGTTTTTCAGACTTTAAACCAAAGGCAGAGCAGGGGAGAAAAGTGCCAGATACTTCTGAGGACCATAGGAAGCATTTTAAATCAGTCTATCAGGAGCCTCGCCTCAGATTCAGGCCCCCTAGTGGCACGTTAAATGTACTTTTTGAATGCTATGGAAAGTGAGCGCTTTCACTATTTTGCTAACGAGAAATAATCCAGCATTTGAAATCAGCACACATGATGTTGATTTTTTTTCTTTAATATGTGGAGCACCAAGAAAAAAAGCAAAACTGCTCTTTGTGTTTTGAAGGTTGCAAACAATCAACAAATTAACGTTGTAAAAAAGAAATTGTTTACTAGTCTTACACAGCGCTAAACAACAAAGAGGAATAATTGTATAACATCTTCTGTGTCTCTAAAGGAACTTTGTCAAGTATGAGAAAAGAAACGTATGCTTTACTCTGACTATGTCATAGTCATGTCATCAAGGGTTATTCTGAGTTTAGGTTTAGAGATGACAAATTTCTATGTCAGCCTGTGTTAAAAACTTGGGTTATGATGAAGAAAAGCCTTCCGGCACTGTGGCTGTATGATCCAGAGCTTCTGGAGGTTGACACACCAGGGAGGATTCACAAGTATGAGTTGTTTCAATTCTTGGTAGTGGGCATGGTTGATGTTAGAGAGGGTAACTTTGTTTGCATGGTAGTCATAGCACTAAAAAAAAAAAGTGACATGGCGACCAGAGACCATAGAAAGACAATGATGTTCGGCTACTTCAAGCAACAGCAGGCAAAATAACCACTGGCGACTGGCAATGCGAAGTTTTTAAACTTTTCTCAACATCAAGGTGGAGAATTGAAGAACTAGCAATGACAGGAAAGGATACATATGAGGAGGTGGTAAATACATTAGAGGGTTACCTAGGCAACTGGAGCCTGAATGCAGACAGGGCTTAACAGAGCTTTGATTAGCAGTTAGCAGGAGCTAAGTTGGCTGCTATTTGGGCTCTTTGTGGCAATGAAAAATTTTGGTATATCTGACTGTCTGCTATCTGACAAGTTTCTGTCACACACACATTTTCCTTTTTCTCTGTCCACCAGCAAGCAACCACAAACAACAACCAGTCGCTCACAAAGCAAGCTAACAGATCTTCGATTTGCAGTTAGCAGGAGCTATCCTTTTCGGTGCTGTATAAGCAACTTACTATCTGGATATTTTTATAATATAATATAATTGGCTAGTGGTCATGCTGGTGTTGAAAAATTAAACTTTCTCAACTTTTCAGCAGAAGCAGCACAAACAAAGCAAAGCAAAATAACAGATCCACAGCTGACAATGCATGATGTCATCCCTAAAACATATACATGTAAGTTCAGCCTAAGGGGGACTCAAAGTCAGGATATTACTGCATTTGCTGTAGTGATTTTGACCATTTATTTAAAAAAAAGAATCTGCCTGATATGAGTTCCTCAGCAGTATGGAAGTGAAATACTAAGTGTACTTTCAGAGGCTCACCAGACTGCACAACTTTGATCATTTAAATTTATAATTATGTGTCTGGTCTCTATTGCTGCAGGCAAGAAGAATGGGAAACTACCAAGGAAGGCATCAGAGTGTGTTTTTTGAGGTGCATTCGAATGTATATTTTTAGAGCTGTTGTTGTTTGGAGGAGGGAATGCAGTGGAAACTGAGCAAAACCATTTGGACAAGCTTGTCTTTATGTTGAGACTTCACTCTACTGGTTGCCTCCACAGTCACGCTGTGGGATGAAACAATCCGTTGTCACTCTGACACTTGTTTTCATGGCTAACTCCTCATATTAGTTGACTGGGTCTGGAAAAAGAAGACACATCCAACCACCCACTCACCCTGAACCACAGTTCCTGTGTTGTGCTTCATGCTCACTTTTCAATTGTCTTAGTAATTAGAGACACAGCTTTCTCTGCTATACAGCTGTAATGCTACAATAGTCAGACAGGCAATGTGTTGGATTGGGGTTTACCTGAGGCCAACAACTTCCCCCTGTACATCTACTGTCGTATGAAGGCAAAATAAGATCTGCAACTATTATTTAAAACAATCACTCAATTCTTACACAGGATCATCTTGTTAATCAGCATAGCATCTTGTTAACCCGCTATGCAATCGAGATTTTTTTTTTTTTTTTTAATTGTTCTCCCAAGTCTTAGAAATCAGGGAACCAAGAAAAAGGCTATTTTAACTGACACACAACAAAAGCTATACACATTTTTTTCCAAATACATCAGTGTTGCCTTTCTTCAGAATATAAGCTTAGGGTTATGGTTATCACCAACAACAACTTAGACCTCAGAGGGTTAACTGTTATGGACAAAAATGAGAAGATGTACTGTCAAACACTTAAAGCAGAAAAAACAATGAGTTCTTTAAAGGAAGGACTGTTGAGAGTAAAATGAGATGATCCATAGCACTTCCATGTCTGTTTGAAACATAAAGATATAACCAGGAGACAGTAATCTTAGCTTAGCATAAGTGAGAAAAGTTACTGCTACATTTTCAGGTGACATCTTTCTGTTGTTCTAAGAGCAGTGTCCTGTCTTTTCACCCCAGAAAACAAAGGCACAATTTTTAAAGGAATTCTCATAAAACAACATATATTTACATTTAACTAACTTAAACACCTTTAGTCCACATAGGAATTACAGCCCATTAACATTCCCAGGGCCTCAAATAGTATTGTTTTGTTGAAATCACATATGGATGCTTAGAAAGAAACCCTTGATGTCACACTTAAATGGATTAGGTAAGTGTAATTTCTCAACATACAGGTTTAATATTGTGAAGGGGCATGTTTTAATCAAATCACAATCTTTTCCTAAACCTAACCAAGTGGGTTTTGGTTCCTAAAACTGACCAAAAGCAGCAAAAACATTATAAGAGAGAGACATAGCAATTAAAGGATGCTGAATGGGAGAATGCTGTAACAACAAAGATATTGTAGGGTCTTTACCCTAAAATACAAAGTGCCTTGAGACAACTATTGTTGTGAATTGGCGCTATATAAATAAAATTGAATTGAATTGAATTGAATATTGGTGGAAGCAAAACTTTTTTTTTTTTTTTAATCAGATTTGACTGGTGATTTTATACATGCAGCCTTTATGACTATTGAAATTGAAGTTAATTTAGATAATGTTCAAAAGAACATTTAAAAAAGTATATAGAGAAAAGGAGTACGAACTAATCTAAAACTAAACTAATGAGTGAATTATAACAAAGTGAAACCAAAAGCTCCAAAGTGGTATACAAACAACAATCTTCTGACTAAAAACTTCAACCTCCAAATGCAGGCAAAAGAGGACCATTAACTCTCCCTGCCCTATGTGCTGTGGCCACATAGCCCTAGGATGAGAACTAGGTGGGAATTATGATACTTTACAGAATCAGGCCAAGTCTGCCCAGAGGTTTTAACATAGTATGGAAAGGCAAAACAAGTCATGTTATTACCCAAACCCTAATGAAACCTTAACAACACTGACATCAAGTCATGTTTTTTAAAGACATATCACATCAACCTGTCAAAAGGGTGTGCTGGCTCAGGAAACATATCATTATTGGGGGTACCCATGTGTTTTGTCATTTCATATGGAGGATATGATGAAGTATATGGAAGGATTCTGAAATGCTAAAGATGGCGACTGTCCTGAGCCGAAAAGAAAACACATGAAAAACGTGTTGTTCCCCTGAAGCATGTGCACTGTAGACAATCACAACCATTTAAGAAGCTGCTATGTTTTGGAACTGTGCATATGCGGAGTAGGAGTGTAACTTGCTGTTAAAAAAAGCTTTTTAAACCTTATTTTGGGGTAAATTGCCAAAGTTTTGAGATGGTTTTTATTGACTTTGACCAGTGATACTATACATTTAGTTTTTATGTCCTTGTGACCATTGAAATTAAAATTACGGCTCTCTCCCTATTCATTTAGATAGGGGCTTCAAACTAAACGCCCAGATTCCATTTCAGATGGCTGCCAAGTTGCAAGACTTGAAGGACTTTAGCACATATCCACCATCAAGACAACTACTACAACATGATTACTATGTTTGTATGTGATGGATTTACAGTGACAGAGTGTGGGGAGATCAAGTTAATGAAAGAGGCTATAATTATAAAGATTTCATCAGTCAAAAGATCTACTAACCAACCAGCAAAGTTAAGAATCTGAATCTAATGAAAAAGCAGTTTTTCTGCAGTTTTTGTAGCTCGATGAGCTCTCATGGGACTTTATAAAAACCTGTGCATCATATTTCTTATTCGTTTGCTAAGTATCAAACACCTACTGACCTGAAACCATCAAACAATTTGCATGTTTCATTCCAGTTACAAGAGAGTTTATAGAACCCTTTCCTAGATAATATGATTGTATCTGAGGACAATGCATACAAATAAAAGCAAAAATTCAGCACAGCTGCTATGCAAGTCTTCAGTCGAATATTTCTTCTTGTGTTCAGGCAGTTGATTCATCTCTATATGGCACCTCAAATATGAAAACCCTACTGTGTGTATGTGTGGGAACATCAAAACAGTTTTAATTGTGGCTAATCCTGGACTAAGATTCTTTCTAATGGGAAATCTTCAGTGAAGATGCTCCGACTCAATTTCCATCTGGGATTATTGAACTCTTTCATTCACAGGCTTACATCTCACTGTGGATAATCATCCATGTCTTTGCTTGCAATTAAAAAAAAACAGAAATAAGATATATATATATATATATATATATATATATATATATATTTATACTGTATATATATATATATAGATAGATAGATAGATAGATAGATAGATAGTGACCATCCCCCATCCCCCTCTTTATTTTTCGTGTTAGTCTTCATGTTTTAGGACCAATAATATAATAATAAGGACCAAAACAGCAAATACAAAACCCAGGATCATGAAAATATTATCCTTTTCACATGGTGAGAATATAGGTGAGTCGAGGCACTCAGTCGAGGGACTCAGTCGAAGCACGTTGAAAATTTAATTGGTCCTACCAGGAAGCCTTGGGCTACATCACAGGGAACAAGTGGGAAATTAAAACTTGTCAGTCATAAGGTATACTGATCTATGTTGTAGATAAGATAAAACAGATAAGGCCCATTTCTTATGGTTTAACCATATGCAATAGTTGGCTTATCAAAGTAGAGGAAAGGTCTAACAAAATGAAAATAGCAAAAGTCCCCTGGTCTAAAATCAAAAAGTAAATAGTTCCCCTTAGGACACCTGACTCAGTTCTGTTGTGTGTCTTGAAACCTGACTGGAATTTGTCATTTTGTCAAATTTGTTAACATTGTGTTAACACATTTGGGACACGTTTTGTGACAAGTTTCTCTATGGCCATTTTTGTGTTCCAAAGTTATGGCGTAATGCTCTGTGTAAAAGACTATTGAAGATCCTGTCTTATATTAATGACAGACATTTATGAATATTACAATAAAGAGTAATGTGCAATGTTCTTTGTACAGAGCTTTGTTCAGCTTCACAGTAACCCATGACAAAACCTGTTAATGGCATGAAAATAGCTGTGGTAGGCACTGGGAGCTTTGCAGATAAATTAACCAGAGGGTTTATCCCATTTTAATATGGAGATACCAGACCAAAGTGTTTACATAATCCATCACATCCCGTGGCAGCATTGGCAACAGGCCAAATAATGCCAAGGCTGATTGAGAGGGAGCTGCCACTGGTGATTGGCAGGGAAATCTAGGATAAGCTGCATTTCTCGGAGGCTGTGCACTGGGTGCTGTGTAAGTGGGTGATGATCAGTTTTGGATGTTAACTCAGTGAATGTTAGGTGAGTCATCAAAGTTAATAAGTATGAGCATCCAGTGCTGTAGGTAAACTTTAGTTGTGCTGCCATCTGGGTGGTGTCAGTGACTGTTGTGTAGGCAATATGGGAAACAGGTTGTGTTTTTAAATGTGAAGATAAAGTTTAGAGGTAAAAAGCTAATACTTAAAGCACACTGACTGTATAAATTATATATGGATTATGGATTACTGTTAAAATATTTTTTATAAAAATTTAAATATAAAAAATGTATTTTATAAAAATAAATTGACTAGGGAGATGGTGTAGTGGTTGAAGTTGTGACAATTCTTACCTTAAACTGCAAATCATCAGCAGAATAGATTCACTCTGATTTGTACCATTTTTTAAAATCTCACTACAGTCTAATTCAAAAGATAGTGCTGGAGTTATTCCTTTTTTTATTTTGTCAACAAGTCTCTTAAAAAAAATGTCAAAAGCAATGTGTTAGTCTGTCTTTTGAAAAAGTTGGGGTGCTTGCAATAATGGTGCCTTCACAGATATGCAAGTTACACATGACACATGCACTAATACATTGCCATACCATCACAGATGCTGGCTTTTTAATGTGTGCTGATAACAAGTCAGATGGTTCCTCTCCCCATTCTCGTTACAACATGCATGGACAAGCATGGTTTCCATGCTTTCCAAAAAGAATTTACAATTTACATTGGTCAGACACCAGGATGGATCAATTGCATGCTGGAGTTTTACCCTGTATTTTTAGTTGCAGTGACAAACTGTTCACTGACAGCAGTTTTCAGAAGAGGTCCTCAGCTCATGAGCCATTTCCACTAAAGAATCATATCTGTTTTTAATGGAATGCTGCCTCAGGGCCTGATGATTACATCCATTTAAAATAGTTTTTCTGGTTTGTCTCTAGCATACAGAAACTTCTGTTTTGTTTTTTTTTCTCTGTGTGTTTTAATATTTTTTGATTTAATCCCCAAATTCTTTCTTCTATTTTTTTAAACATTCACTTCAATTTACTTCATTTTTATTTAAATAGTACCATTTCAAAACAGAGTCGCCTCAAGACACTTTAAATTGTGGGGTAAAGACCTACAATATTAGAGAGAAAACCCAGCAATCAGATGATCCCCTATGAGCAAGCACTTGGTGATGGTGGAAAGGAAGAATTCCCTTTTAACAGGACAAGATCTGTGGAAAACCAGGCTCAGAGAGGGTTTGCCTGCAACTGTTTGGCGGGTGAGGGAAAAAAGAGAGAAAAAGTAGACAATGTCTTTACAATTAAATGTTCTTTTGGAAACACATTGTTTCAGACCAAGTACAACCCCCCATACAGCTGTATTCCTCCATGCCAGACGCATCTCCCAGCGGGATGAAGCATGACATCAAAACACAAAAACTGCTCAGGGTTTAAAGAACAACAAGAAGCTCAAGGCTATGACCTGGCCTCTAACCTCCCCAGATTCCAAATCAATTAAACATCTGCAGGAACAAGCCAGATCCATGGAGGCCCTGCCTGACAACTCATTGGACCCAAAGAATCCAGAAGTCCCAGTCCCAGAAGAGAGATTAATGAGACACCTTTTCTCATCCACTAATTGGTTTTGACAGCTAGGGTCAAAGGTCGAGTTCACAGGGTCACGGGGCGGGGGGGTCGTCCCTCCAACCAATCGCAGATGAGTGTTTAACCATGAGCTCCGCCTATTTAGCATCGAGTGTGGATATAGAGCTCCGATGTCCGGTGAAATGCGTTAAGGTTGTGAAAAAACTTTGAGCATCATGATCGAGAGAGCTGGTGAATGCCCTGTGACAGAAGAGAATGGACCAAGAGTTGGGGCAATGCCTTTTACCTCACTGGTTAGTGAAACACCGGTAACAATCTATCAAGAAACTTTACCCGATGCACCGAAGAGAAGTGTGGTGTATCTTTGTCGCACCCAGATGCCTCCAATGGAACGTCTTCAGGAGGAGTGGTCGTTGGAGCCGTATGGTATGAGTGGAAGATGGGGGTACATCTTCAGATACTTTACGGGAGAAGTCTGTCTGTACCAGTTAAATGAGGGGGAGACTTTGGAGGAGAGTTCTTTTATGGCTACGCTGACTCCTAGTGATTGGAGTGTGTTGAAACTCGCTCTGCCTCGCAAGGAGGCTGAGCAGGTGGTTAAAGAAGAGGAGGAGGTGGCTACACCTACCAAACGCCCGAGACTGCAAGCATTCCCCAATGACGTTGAACTAGCTGGAAAGAAGATTGTTTTTTGCGCTGTTTGGTATTCAAAAACATCGGCCTCAGGTCGATGGTTCATTAGAGCGAGTCATCGACATGCATCGGTGACAGAGGAGATGGTCTCTGAGTACTTCGTCCTAGAGTGTTTCAATTCGGACTGCGGTGTGTTCAAGACTGTGTTAGCAGTGCCTCTAGATGCGTGGGTGGGGAAGATGGAGAAAGTTGCTGAAAAAATTTCATTGCTCTTCCAAAGCTGTCGCAATTGGAAGGAGACTCTAGCGGTGAAGAAAACATTGTTTACTTAGACCATCACCGCCCCTCCCCTCCCATTAGCCACACCTCCTCCACACCCTCTACAGCATTTATA
>VUQI01025789.1:7115-17496 GCA_015106735.1 Paratilapia polleni | reverse complement strand
CCAGACATTCTCCTTCAGGATTTTCTGGTAGAGAGCAGAATTCATGGTTCCATTTACCACAGCAAGTCTTCCAGGTCCTGAAGCAGCAAAGCCACCCCAGACCATCACACTACCAGCACCATATTTTACTGTTGGTATGATGCTCCTTTTCTGAAATGCTGCGTTAGTTTTATGCCAGATGTAATGAGACACACACCTTCCAAAAATTTCAACTTTTGTCTCGTCGGTCCACAGAGTATTTTCCCAAAAGTCTTGGGGATCATCAAGATGTTTTCTGGCAAAACCGACATGAGCCTTTATGTTCTTTTTGCTCAGCAGTGGTTTTCATCTTGGAACTCTGCCATGCAGGCCATTTTTGCCCAGTCTCTTTCTTATGGTGGAGTCATGAACACTGACCTTAACAGAGGCAAGTGAGGTCTGCAGTTCTTTGGATGTTGTTGTGCGGTCTTTTGTGACCTCTTGGATGAGTCGTCGCTGCACTCTTGGGGTAATTCTGGTTGGCCGGCCACTCCTGGGAAGGTTCATCACTGTTCCATGTTTTTGACATTTGTGGATAATGGCTCTCACTGTGGTTCACTGGAGTCCCAAAGCTTTAGAAATGGCTTTATAACCTTTTCTAGACTGATAGATCTCAATTACTTTGTTTCTCATTTGTTCCTGAATTTCTTTGGATCGCAGCATGATGTCTAACTTTTGAGGATCTTTTTCACACAGTGCCATGTAGGTTTGGATTTTTTGTTTCCCTTAATAATAAAAACCTTCATTTAAAAACTGCATTTTGTGTTTACTTGTGTTATCTTTGTCTAATTTTTAAATTTGTTTGATGGTCTGAAACATTTAGGTGTGACGAACATGCAAAAAAATAAGAAATCAGGAAGGGGGCAAACACTTTTTCACACCACTGTATGTAGTATTCTGTACACTGAATGAAGGATCCAATAGGGAGCACTGCCCAGATGCTTATTCACAACTCCATTCTTGCTGAAGCATCTACACTTGCTCCTCGCCCTCTGCAGCTAATTCAACATGTTGATACGTTTTCTTGTGTTCAGCTTCCAAAAAGGAGTCCCACATTACGTCTCCCGTGGCTCCGTTTTGCAGCTCACATTTAGGTAAAACTCTGACGCTGCATTCCAGAGTAGCTTCATCCTAACTAAAATCCATGGTCAAACCCTAATGCAACAAATGCAGTCACACTATGGTTGCTCATCTCAGCTGACTCGTCTCCACTCTGGCCACTAGGAGTGGAACAAACTTTCCAATGAAGTCAGGGAAGCAGAGTCACTGCTGTCCTCATTTTTCCACTATTAGAATCATCTTAAACACACTGTGCCAGCATTTAATATTGTCTCAATTTCTAGAGTTTGGATCAGCTCTTTATTTCCTTTCTAAATGAACTTCTTGTAGCAGGTGCAGGATTTTCATCTGCCACTAGAAACCATTTTTTTGTATCATGTTGTTCTTGGTAGGATATAAATGCCACTTTATACTCATAACAAAGTCAAACATGTGCAGAACAGAAATACATTTTAATGCTTTCAGTGCTGTGGCTTGCTTTTGTTTGTATTTTTATACAGCATACCAGTGGGGTTACAGTGAGATTGAAAAGGCAGTAACCTTGGGGAGCCAGAAGTGGCAGTGACAAAAACTCAAAGAAAAACAAAAAAGAATGGCTCCAGTAAAAGAGTGACTGAGGCAGCTCAGGGAATTGGGAGACTTAGAAGCTCTTTGATAGATCATAAAGGTATAGCTATCTAAGTAACTCAGCAAAACAGATTTTAAAATCTGTGACTTTGACAGACATTTCAAGAGATGGAAACAAAGGCTGTATCTATTTCCATACTGCAAAATAACTCTCTGAATTACACAGTAAACACAGTGGACAATAATCCTCACAGTGCTTTGGGAGTTCCTTTACACTTGTTCAAAGCTGTTATTATTATTTTTGATCAGTGAGCTGTGCTGCCACCTTCTAAAGTTTCAGTTGCATAATTTTAAATGCATTATAGGAGAATCGTGTCAGTCAAGAGAAAATATGAAAGTCATTAATATTTAGACTTAATACCAAAAGCACAGTGTACTTCTTATGCAATATTTTAGTCCAGATGATCCCAAGTGGCTCCACTGGCAGACCATATTGCCATAAATCCTTCTTAGCTCTCCTTTCTTTGTACGGTGAGTATAAAGCCCAAAGATTTAGGCTTTTATCTAACAACTTGGTAAAATTCTGTAAATAATTTACTACTCTTTACTCAGCATTATTTGAGTTTTTTGGTTGACAAGAAAATCCATCATCATATATAAAAAAAGGAGACTATGGTCCATGTTCTGTGGTCTGGTCATGCCATGTAGAAACTGGGGAGTGATAAAGAAGCATCTGCCCAGAACCAACAGGTGGATGGTGGGGTGGTCAAGAAATAGTTGGCATAGATGCCTGGAAGCACTGGCATTGACATGTTAGAGGAAGAGATGGGAAGTTTTGCAGTTTAACTAGACTGCCAAATTGGGAGGGTGTGTTTATGACATAAGGATGGTGAGGCGTGTTAGTGTGTGTGATGCAGTGTAGCACGAGTCGCCTGCCTGAACTAGCTCACAGGCTTTGCAGCATGTGATGAGGTTGTGAGCGAGAGATGCACAGGGACACCTATAGCAATCAATACCAATGGTACTGACTGCAATGGCTTACTAACTTACTATGGCTTACTCGGTTGCTTGAATGTAGAATATAGCCATCCTTAATGGCATGGTATGTGGTATGGTGTGTTCACTTCACACCCCCAAAATCAGGTGTTTCTAATGTTTCTAATCTTTAGGCTGTGCTCGAAACCAACAGTAAAAATTTACTTATACTGCTATAACTTGGACACAGCATGAATTAACAAAGCTGGAACCAAACTGCCAAAATAAAAACACTTCACAGAATGCATTACACTCCTTGCCCACTGCACATAATAACATGTATATCACACTCATGATTACGTGAAAGGATGCAGGTGACACCCTCAGTAAGCCTCATTGTTCCAACATATAAATTCACAATACAGCCTTTTCTCAAAAGACGAAGATGGATTGTTAAATAAGGCAATAAAGATGACAGCAGGCAATGCCGATTATTGACCCATCATTCACAAGACAGCTGCAACAGTCAAAGGCCAATGGACTTCATCTAATGAATCTGCTTTGCAAACACATTAGTTTCATATATAATATGAGATAAGCTAACAAGACTAACTGAGAATTTGTATTGTTTATGAAATGGTGTCCATCCAATCAATCCACAGTAACACTAACCTCCAGGGCCACAAAAATAAAAACTTCTTTGACAAATCAGTCTCCACCATGCTAAGTAATGTAAGAAAATGTACTCTACAAAAAAAAAAAAAAACCTTTAATGAGGCTCCACATTTTTTTTTTTTTTATTTCTGCCTAGCCATCCTAGCTCTATAGGGAGTGAAAGTGTGAAAACACACTGAAACTGGTGGACATAATAAATCATAATAAATGTAAGTTATATAAGTTATATAATACAACAGTACAGCTGGGTGATTTGAACAGATGCCTGGTGCATGAGAAGAAAATGGACTGGAAAAATTGTAGTTCTTCTCTTTTCTCCTGCCTTCTGTCTCCCTCTGTCTTTCCCTGTCTCATGCTTTTTCTATGCGAGCTATCATTTAGCTTTCATTTACTTCCTGTTTTATTTTGAAGGTTAGCTTCCTCAGCTGTCTTGTTGTGTTATTACTTCCTGCCATTGTTTATTTTCCCACCTTTGTGATTTTCTGTCCCACCCTCATTGGTTCGACCTGTCCCCATTGTATCTACAGTTCTGTCTTTTCTTCAGTTATTCGTCAGTCAGTCTGTGTGAGCTCATGCTGTCTTTGTAGTTCTCTTTGTGTTTTCTTCAGATGCTCCCAATGTCGGCATAGGTCTTCTTTTTTCTTGTGTTTAGAGTGTTTTTTTTTTCTAGACTAGGTAAATATTTATCAGTTTCTTCATTTTGCTAAAGTAAAAATAAAATAAATAAAATAAAAGGCACTGGAACAACCAATAACACCTTAATAGCACATTATAATGATCGCCTCTTATGGCAATCATTATAATGTATCCTGTTTTTTTGTTTGTTTTTTGTTTTTTTGAAAATTAGACTGAGGGCATTGAGACTAGTTAAGCTAGTAAGTTGTAGGTCAGAGAATTAAATGGCCAAATGATGAGCAAAAACCTGCTATCTTGATCGAGATTCCCATGATTATTCTCTGTATGTTCAGCACAACAAGCACACCCTTTCACAGTATTTTCCCAGCCCATTCTCATGATTTTTAACAAAACACCTTGTATCTAAACCTTTAAGTTTAAAACAAAACAAAACAATATATTAGGCTCTGGGATGCAAATAGTATTTTGACATTATTTGATAATTAGCTGTTTTAGGAATATTAGAAATAAATAAAAGTATATTTTAAGATGCTTCTGTTTTACTTTGTATTAACATGTGGCCAAGATCAAATAAATGACACTGAACATCCACTAAAGCTGCAGCCACACTGAAAGCAATTCGCAGCAACGTGGCGACCAGGGGTCACAGAAAGTGAATCTCATTCAGCAACTTCAAGCGATTACAGGTGAAATAACCCTTTATCATGCAAAGTGGGCAGGACCCACGATAAACTTTTTTCTACTTCCTGGAGAGCAATTAAAGCGACTACCAATGAGAGCAGAGGATACCGTTGATTGACAAATGGCCTGGTAGTAAATACATGAGAGGGTTAGCTAGGCAGCTGGAGTCTGGAATGTCTGCAAGTGACCAGCCAGTCAGTTTCAAAACGATGCATGACTAGCGAATCACTTCCAGTGTGGACGCAGCTTTAAAACTTGTGTGTTCTTCAGTCAGTGAGTCTGACTGACCAGCTGAGCTTACATGTCATGCTTTGACTTGTAAGGATAGTAAAAAAAAAAATAAAAATCGGAAGTCACTTCTTGCACTGACTCATAGTCTTAGCATGACCACCTTTATGTTAGCTGCAGGTAGAGTCTTCACAGCCTTCTTGTTAACCACCCACTGAAACTGCAAATAGGAACCTCGTCAGACATGGAGGCACATCAACTGGCCTTTTTGTTCTTTCTCATCTAACCAAGGAGACCTGGGCATCAAAGTTGGTCTCTCTGCAAAGTTCACATTTGCATTTTGCATAGCAGGGGCCACCACTTTCCTTTCCCAATTCCCACTGCTCATCTGAGAGTAGGAGGGAAAAATGTGTGTGCAAAACAAATGAGCTGTTTGGTAAATACAATAAATTAAAACTGGAACTTTTTTTGGTGGAAAAACCTTCATTAAACAAACACATTGTGTTTCACTTACATGTGTTCCTCTACAATGAGAATATACCTACAAAATGTAATTGAATACACAGGTAACATGAACAAGAATGTTACAGAAAAACAGATCTACCCTGAAAACCCTAATCACCTTTTAAATTTCAGAGCAAGAACAGAGTCACAAAGCATGGGGATTCATTCATCCTTGTATTTTTCCACCTTTAGTTGTTGAATATAATAATGACACATTATTGAAAAACATAACAGGCTTAGGCTTCAGTTCTCCCAGAGAAAGTCTGGAGATTAGAAAAATGGGGCACAGACAATTTGCAAAAAAGATAAAAATGTGCAGTGTGCAGGTTAAGCAAGTGAGCCAAGAATCTGCCACTCCTTTTTGTTCTTTCATACCACACTGAGCATTTTATTCCCATTGCTCCAGCAGATGAAATACTGAGTGAAATATTGCAGGACTGCAGTAAGACAGGTGGCTCATTATCCACATCATCAACAAAGAGGGAGAGAGAAAAACGACCACCAAGGTTTTTGATATGATGCAACACCTCTTCCTCCTTAGAGGTTTCTTAATGTATGTAATTAGAAGCAAGGGCAGCATAAGGAAATGAGCCATCTCTTTTCTGTCTTTCTGCTTATAGCAGCGCCAGGCTTTTTGCATTGTGAACTTAAAGGTTGAAAGGGTTAGAAAAAAGTCATCCTTGAAGATTAGCAGATGCTATAAGATAAGTATTTCAAAATGTCAATACGCCGAACACTCCCTGCTGGTGGACACCTAGTTTCTTTATTAAGTGGGAGAAAACAAATGAGGATGAATGACTTTGGAGAGATGTGAAACTGTTGGGAATATTTGTGTTTCATTGTGATGAATGAGCAATGATCCCTATGTAAATGGCAAGTACATTAATAAGGGGAGTGGGGTTTGCTAAAGGAAACGTGGGTTTTCATCTTTGTGATTTGAGTTAACCCAGTTACAGCCTGCTGCTTGATGAACGATGTAGTTAGTGTTGCCACCAGAAAGTGTTTGATAATGAGGAAACCACAGAACAGAGACGTGTGCAGAAGAAAGAAAAATAAGGCTGCTCTGACGTGAGGTTAATCAACTACAACTGCCCTCACATCATGTACTCTAAATCACACCTCAACAGTGTTTAGCAAAATACAAAAAGTTGTACAGTTTGCTGTATCGTAAAAAATAATTACACCTTTCCCAAACTGTCTTTAAATATCCGAGCCTGTATGTATGCACTTATAGACACCCCGGTGCTGCTATACTGTATTTGACTATAATCCTCCCAGACGTTTCTGGCTGAATTAAAATACTTATGCATGCAGAATCAGGTCTGTACTACTTGTCTTAGAATGCTTTGACTTTTCAAAAATAGGCTTATTCACTTTCTTGAAAAGAGTTAGCTTATCATATCAGCCTTTAAAAAATGAAGCTACAGCCAGCAGCCGATTAATTTATTTTAACTTAAAGACTTCAAGAAACAGCTAGCGTAGCTCTCTGAAGCAGGGATGTTATAATGTCTTTTTTTCTTTGTCTGGTCCAGTTGACTTTAAAATTCCCTCACACCATATGTGCTTTAGATTAAAGTGAAACTCGTATTGCACATTTTGTTAGACTTCGCAAAATTCATCAAATACACTATATCCAGCTATATACAAAATCCTCTTCGTCCTTTTTCTTCTCCTTCGTCTTCTTCTTCTTTTGGCTGCTCCCTTTAGGGGTCACCACAGTGGATCATCTGCTTCCATCTCACCCTATCCCTAGCATCCTCTTCTGTCTCTTCTGTCCTCCTTCACTACATCTATGAACCTTCTCTCTGGTCTTTATCTTTTCCTCCTGCCTGGCAGCTCCATCTTCAACATCCTTTGCCCAATATATCCTCCTCTGTACATGTGGAAATCATCTCAGCCTTGCCTCTCTAACCTAATCTCCAATCTTCTCTCACAAATCAAACCTGACACTCATCTCCACCCACTCCACCATGCTTGCACTCTCTTCTTCACCTCTCTTGTGCACTGTCCGTTGCTTTGGATGGTTAACCCCACGTATTTACTTGTCCACCTTCACTACCTCTGCTCCTTGCAGCTTCACTGTTCCATCTGCCTCCCTCTCATTCACACACGTATTCTGTCTTGCTCTTCAAAGCTGCCCTCACTTCCTCATTCACTAACTTTCCTACATCCATCCTGCTCTCTCTCCTTTTTTCATTCATGAACTCCTCAAAGTACTCCTTCCATGTTCTCAACACACTGTCTTCACTTGTTAGTACATTTTCATCTCTATCCTTAATCACCCTAACCTGCTGCACATCCTTTCCAGCTCGATCTCTCTATATAGACAATCGACACAAGTCCTTAACTGCTTCCTTAGTGTCCAACCTAACATACAACTCACTATAAACCTTTTCCTTTGCCTTTGCCACCTCTCGCTTTGCTGTACTCCTTGTACGCCTTCCTTCAAATACTTTCCTGTAGTTCCTCATTCCACTACCAAGTCTTCTTTTTTTCTTTCCTCTGTACAAAGTATACACCAAATACCTTCTTGGCAGTTTTTTTAGCTCATAGGTTAATATTTCATCTGCTTACTTTACTTTACTTTACTGCATTGTGTGTGTGCTTGTTTAGAGATCTTTATCGATAGTTGTGAGGACCAACCTTGATTTGTGAGAATCACGAATTTGAAGGCATTTTTTAGGCTCAAAACGTGGTTTTAGGTTTAGGGTTACAATTAGGTTATGGTTAAGTTTAGGGTAAGGGTTAGGGTTAGGCATTCATTTCTGATGGTTAGGGTTAGGGGCTAGGGAAAGCATTATGTCAATGGAGTTCCCTACTAAGATGTCAAAAGAAGTGTGTGTGTGTGTGTGTGTGTATTTAATGATAGTGTCTTAATGCAAGGCCTTTCTGCCTGCCCTTAAACACTGATATCAACATGTTACCTCTTTCAGAGCCTCTTTCAGAAGTATAAGAACTGAATTTGTTTGGAAAACCATAGTATTGCTTATGACCCAGCTTTCAGTTAGCAGCAAATATACTGAGTGTGGTTAGGCATCATCAAGACTGAAAGACACGTTTTTCTATCCTTCCACATGTGAGAAAGACACTTAACACATAGCAGCTGCAGTGGGTTTAAATAATGTTATTTTTGATCAATTTGCTTGCCCCTTTTAATTAAAGCTATCATGTCTCTGTCATATTTTATATGTCTAGACTGCAGCATAAATATATATTCAACACACAGGAGAACAACATGTTCCTCTGCCGGTGTCAACAGTGATGTTGATATCATGTACAGTGCAGAATAGGGCAGAGTGAGATGCTGTTCTTGCTTCACTGCTAAATTTATCATTACATGGACAGGCAGACATCTCCAGCAGCACTGATTAAGGATGAGTTGAGCTGGAGGACACTGCCAGCCAATTTCCCTCAAAATCCTCCAGTACTCTCAGAGAGATGATGTCCATTTTAATAACAAGCTGTGAGACATTTTTTAAAAGACTTTAACGCACAGCACATAATGAATGATAGTGGTGGGCAGCGGTGTAGCCTGACTTTTCAACAGTACAACTAGGGACAAATAAAAGCATTACTTTAGTGATACAGAGTAAAAACCAAAGTAACATGGAAGATAATGCAAATATGTACTTAAAATACTGATGAAGATGTTTATTTATTATTATTATTTTAATAAAATGCCTTATTTAACCTAATTTTTACTACTTATTGTTTTTTTTAAGTGACTCAAGGCATATGCATTTTCTGCTAACTACTCTGCAGGTTGAGATGTAGTTAAATCTAAATGTATAGCATCGGGAATTGTGCAACAGTAAGAGCACACCAGAGTCTTTTCTGTAGATGATGAAACAATGGTGAGATACAGACCACAGAGGTCCACTGACTTCACTCAACGATCCCTAGCTGTCTCATTATTTTCTTTGGTTGCAGCTCCTGTTTTTTTTTCTACTTCATTCTCATTAGGTGTTCCTCTGTTTTTCTGCAGCGTTGTATGTGTGTCACCATCCACTGTGAAACTGTGTCAAAACACATCTTCAGCTAATTTGTACTGCATTGTACACTGCAACGCAAGCGGTCCACTTATCAGCTTTACTTAAATGCAAAATTGTGGGGTTTTTTGGGGGGTTTTTTTACCAAGAGGGAAACAATTAAAGCAAGGACTTTCATATTCTTAATAATTACAGGATGCTCTTTATTTCGGTTGTCATTTCAGTTCATATTCCTTCGATTTTGCATTCAGAAAAAAAAAACATGTTAAACTGTGACAGCAAATTCCAAATTTAGTTGAAATTCTACAATCCTATTTACAAAAAAGTTGGGACGCCGTGTAAAATGTAAATAACAGAATGCAACAACTTGCAAACATTTAAACCCTAAAATATCAGAAGTTGGAATTCTGAAGATTTCACTGCTTTCAAAACTATAAAGGGTCATTTTGAATTTGATGCTGTTTCATTAAAGTTGGACATCTTTGCTACTGTGTTGCATCACCTCTTCTTTTAACAAAACTCTGTAAGTCTTTGGGAACTGAGGAGACCACTTGCTGTAGTTTTGAAAGCAAAATGTTTTCCCATTCTGGCTTAATATAGAATTTCAGCTTCTCAGGGGCATCCTGTGTCATATTCATTGTTTCATAATGCTCCGAGTGTTTTCAGTGGGTGCCACCTAAGCATCCAGGCCCTTGTTGTAATACATGCAGAATATGGCATGGCCTCTGGGTCTTGGACCAATGGTTTTGAGTTTTTTGTAAATTTATGATTTCCTTTTGTTTTTGAGAATCAATAATTTTTCAGTTCTGCTTCCTTGTTTCTTTGTTAATATTGGTCAAGCATTTGGTTTACTATTATAAGAGTCGTTGTCTTTTATTCTCTTGCATTTAATAGTCTTGGTTATCTTAGGTTTATATAGATTTGTGTAGTTTATTTTTCTAGTCTTGTTATTTGAGTCTTCTGTTAAGTTACTGTAAACTTCTGGATGTCTCTGGTCAGTTCCCTTTCGTGTCCCATTCTGTTCCAGTCCCGTCTCTGCGTCATCCTTT
>VUQI01025788.1:0-19879 GCA_015106735.1 Paratilapia polleni | reverse complement strand
TTTGTTTTTTTTGTTTTTTTTTTTTTTTCATTTTTGTTCTTTTTTTTTTTTTTTTTTTTGGTCTAACACATGTTCCTAGTTCATTGAGCCATTTCTATACTTTACCATCTGCTGGTATTGATGTACAAACATGAAAAGAAGCAACACTGCGTGGTGAGATAAGGCTGGAGGTGAGAGGAGAGAAAGAGAAAGGGTCACAGCCTGAGAGTTCAGGGGTCATCTCCACATTGGAGTTAAGCCCGCCGTCATTACAGCAAGGTGACCGACTGGCTAGTTCCAGCACAGATTTCACACAGAGATCAAAGAGATGAAAGAACAGAAAAAAAAAACACATTAAGGGAAAGGGAGTGTTGGGAAATGCAAATGTGAAAAAAGAGACATCAGTGAGAAGGAAACAAAAGGAAGGGAAGGATTTGAGGGTGACCCCAACAGAGACAAAGACCAAATGAGACAGAGGGAGGAGAGATAAATTGATGGAAAGAGGGAGAGAGAATAGTACATTTCAGGTTGTCAGATCTACTCTGCCTCTCATTCAGGTCACGGTGATTTCATTTGTTTAACTTGGTCAGACCATTTCCTGCTGTCGAGTGTGAATGTGTGTTTGTGCGTTTGGTTGTGCGCTTGTAGAGCATTTTTGTGTGCTTCTGTGTGAGTTTGTGTGTACAGTTGCCTACAGCAGTTACTGTCAGTGGGTGTTGCTATTTTTCATTTCTTGTTCTGCATGTGACTGTAATGCAATAACATAAAACTCAATGGTGATACAATTATTTTTCTAATTTCTCTGGCTCAGCTCTCTACCAGAAGGCTACTGCCAGATTTTTACAACCTAATTCAATGTCAGCACGTCAATACGTAGCCACATGTGCCAACAAAGTCAATTTAAGAAACCCTCTCAGAGGCCCTGGTGGTGTAGCAGGTCCAGAACGACTGACTTGACTCAAATATTGAACTATTGAACTTTTTCCCAAAAGGAGATGGAAATTAATTAAGCTCTGCTTTACTGTTTCTATATGTGCTTCCATGTGACACAACAGGTGAATCCATTTTCCATGCAACACAACTTGTAATATGCAGATGTTTTTTTGTTTTTTTTAAATTAATTTGCTGTCTAGCCAATCAATTAAAACTGATTCAGTGATTTATTGTGAAAGAGAGGGAATTATTTATACGGTCCACACAGGCTAACTGGCTGTGTCTTCCTGTTTTTTATTTATTATCCCTTATTTATCTTTATTTTAACAGCAAGTCCCCTTGAGACCAAATCTCTATACGGTCTATATGTATCAATATGGTCTTATTTTAGGGTGAGTTCCTCACCCTAAAAACACATTCGTTTCCCAACTGTCATCCATTTCAATAACACAGCGAGCTCTTATTCTCAGTTCTTTGATGTTGCCTGTTGTCATGGGGACCTCGTGAGTGCTGCGATGCTGAGCAGCATACAGAGTACCATGTCACTGCGGTTAAAAGGGTTACATTAACATCAGCAGCAGGTTACATTTGAGCGTGGCTACATTACCCATTAGTGGCACCAAAACCCATTTGTGGTAGCAGGGCCAGCACTGTTAGCAGTTAGCACTAATCTAAATTATCAGTGGCGAGCATTCAACCGATTTGATTTAAGTGTAATTCATACTTGACTAGTTTTTGAGAGCTGCAACTTCAGAGGCACTCTTCTCTATGTGCTCTAAACCTCTAAACTACACTTTGCAAAGTTGAAAATACAGTAAAAAAAAATAAATAAAAAATTTTCTTCACACAACAGATATCCAACAAAGGTCTATCTCACTCCATCACTGAATGTGAATTCAGGGCAGAGCAGAAGTTGATACACACAATTTGCTGCTCATCCCCCCTTGAATCAAAGATGTTTCTGTCAGATTGTTTATCTGTGGCCAGGAATATTGGCTAGCTGCAGGCCGAGCTTATCACATACTGTTTTACGCTCCCTGACTTATTGACTGCGAACATGGCCAACATGGCTCTTCTCATCAGTGTCCAACACAACAGCATCATCGACTGTACGGATCTATGACCAAGTCTGACTGAGAGGCAGTCGATGCACCTAACTAGAGCTGGCTGGTGCTTCTAAATCTGCTTTAGGCTGGTCAATGCGCTGTCCGATCAGTGTCTCAGATAACAACATGTCTTCTCAACTTGACAAGTCCTTCCATGAAAAGGAAGCATGACAGAAGTGAAACTAGTGAAATCTAGCTCAAATGTTCTTAAACATAAAGGCTAGAATCAAGACAGCATATAAATAGCAATATTACCCTAAATCAACTTTGGCATAAGTTAACAACAGTCAGCATGTCTGGATGCATCTGTGTTTATGGATCAAGGTGGCTGTCTGGATGCGAGTGTTAGTGGAGAAAAGTAGGCTGCAGGAGAAACTAGGGCATCACTTAGACTCAGGAGAGGTGTCTCCAGCCCAGCCTCCTGTCCTATTTCACTGCCTGGCGAGACTGGCATGTGTGCTTGTGTGGTGTGTGTGTGTGTAGTTCAACAGAGGGAGCACCCTGGGCAGTCCGGGGACAGCTTTGGGCACAGGAGGCAGAGAGATAACAGGTGAGCTCCAGGGAGGCTACCTGCGGGAGAGAGGAGGTCCAGTGACAGGCCTCTTTGCTGGGGTGGAATGGATGTGCAGAAACCCCTAGGGCTCAGACCAAATGTCAGACAGTCTGTGCACACATACTGGAAAACTGCTCTGAGCTTTATTAGAATTTGTCACCTGTGTGTATGGGAGTATGTGCATTTGCCTGTGCGTGTGTATGCTCCAACTGGGCAGATGACTCACAACAGGAAAGAGAACTGAACAAGGCAGCACAGACAGGTGGGGGAAGTGCACATGTAGGTGTTTTTGTTTGGCTGTGTGGGTGCAAGAAATAAGCTGTCGAATGTCACTGCAAATATATTATGTACACTTTTACAAGTATGCACTATACAGCACAGCACATACTGTGCTCCCACACCTACAGTGCATCCACCCATCCATGTACCCACTCACATGCAATGTTTACTGTACTATGGTAGGCATTATTTATCTACTAGTCCCCATTCTCCAATCCTCTGGAGCTTTCCAACACATCACTAATTCATCCCTGGCATTTCCCCCTCTGCTAAATTTGAACTGAAATGCTGGCCCTTTAGTGTTGGGCCAAGTTACATCCCAGCTCTCTCTGTAAGCTTATATCCAGGTAGGGTACATCCCACACTGAAATTCTACCTTTCAGCGACAAGCCCTTATTATCAAATCAGAATAGAGATGTAGGTTAATGTGGAATAGTGCACAGCTATTTGATCTTTGGCCGTGTAGGTCATCATCAGCAGAAGCACGGTATCAGGTGGCTGTGGGTGTAGGGTCGGGTTGCTAGGTTAGGTTTTGACGGGGGAACAAGCTGGTCATGTATCCTGACATGTAAAGAGGACTGGGTTTGTGTTGCAGTATGTGTTTAACAGCAACTGTGGATACAGCACACTGCAGACTTAACTAAAGCTGTGTCAGAATAGCAGCAACTATTCACATCTGCTCAGGATTCACTCTACACGAAAAATGCATTAAAAAAAATTCAGTAGAAAATTGTACATCTTAAAAGGTGCAGTATATAAGATTAACATTCCAAACTGAACTGAAATTATTAACAGATAGTTTTCGACATTTATAGTTTGATTGGTTCAAAATGGTCCAGCTACAGGTATAGCCTGTACTGATGAGGAGTCACACTGGAAAGCAGGATTTCAAAGGAAACCTGCCGACAGGTGGCTCTGTGACATTTATTCCATTATATTATATGGATTAGGGTTGACAAAACATGACACATTGTTAGGAAAACTTCTCATTATCACCTCGTACAATTTTCAACAGCGCCATAAATTTCAAATATATCATAGTAGATCATGTTGCGCTTGACCTTCATCACTGTTATCAGAACCTTGTCAATGTTTTTTTGTCTTTTGCCACTGGGAAAAAAAAAACCCAATCTGTCCCACTGTAATATACAAAAGAAAACAAGTTAAATATGTCCTCCTTTAATGAACTTTGGCAGTGTCTATGGATCTGTCACTTGGTGTGTTTGTTTTAAATTTCATTTCCAATTGTCAAGGAAAACTTGAAGTCAAACTTCAAGTGTGAGAAAGCTGGCCAGTAACCAAACATCCCAGTTTTTTATTTTTATTTATTTATTCTCAAACAGTAAGTAACCGGATGTGTGAATAGGTAACATTAGCGTAATAGATAAGCCATTATCTAATGTTTCAAGTAACATTCAGGGTTGCCAGCTCTCATTCATTTAGTATGAGTCAGGCTTTTTCTGCATGCAGGACAAAGTCTGAACTTCAGGCTTTACCCCCATTTTCATCAGTTCACCCAAATTACTAAATGAAGCATATTTCTAACATCCAAATGTCATGTTAAAATTAAAGCAAATAAAACTAGTAATACAAAAAGAATATTCAGTACTTTAAATTAAAATAAAAAAGGGTCCGTCTTTGTTCTTCTGGTTCTGGCACAGAGAAACAGAGAGGGGCAAGCAGTGGAAATGAGACAGAGACATGCTTTGGAGACATAAAAGATTAGGTAAGGAACTGGAAAGCAGTTAAGTAGAGCACAGAGACAGTGTGTGTAAATATTTAGCTAAATAGGTAGCTTAGTAAAGCACAAAAGGTAACTGTGTATGGATGACTCATTTGACGTCATGTTGGTCTACAGAAACATATGGCCACTGGAGTGGTTTTCTAACATTTAGAGCCAAATGTTTAACTGATCTTGGTCCCTCGGTGGCGGATGATAATCGAAGGAGGCTTCATGGCACTGTGAGCGGATCAGAGGAAAATGTTCTAAACACTGTATAAAAACTCTTTTAACAGTTATGAAGTACTTCCACAGATGAATCTGTGCTGCTAATGATTAATACTTAGGCAAGTGGAGGGGGATAAACTTAACAACACTAAATAAAGTAATCTTACTTTTGCTCCAAAATCAAAGCAAATATAACAAAATGATCCCATGCAAAGCATGCTAATTCAGGCAAAGATTCAGTCATTTTGGACTGATGGCAAACTGGATGCTAGAGTGACTCACTAATGCCTCTTGAGGTAGAAAGTGGTATTATACACAGGTGTAGCTGACATAATGAATTAAAATGGTTCTGTTTTCATATTCATTTGTGGAAGTTTGAATGTTTTAAAAACATACATATTGTCCCTGTAAGGATAGAGTGTTAAGTTATAGTTTAAAAAGTGCCATAAAGACAGTTAAAGAGCTGTTGATCTAGCGTCTGCCAAAACAGTGAGCAGACCATCAGGTGAGGTCGTTTGATGTAGTGTGGCACAGAGAGGAGAGGGTGTTTGAGCTGAGCTACTCTTACATTTCATGTATTGATTCTGTCGAGATTGTGTCTTGACTGATGGAGTGTGTGTGTGTGTGTGTGTGTGTGTGTGAGAAAGAAGGAGAGAGAGAGAGAGAGAGAGAGAGCAGGGGAGCAGTGGGTGGGTGGAAGTGTAGAAAAGGGGACAGGCTACATGCAGGCACTATTAAATTTTAATTTCAGAAAGGTCAGCTTTTCCTCAAGGTCAAACATAAAAATAACCTTCAAAGGATGAGTAGATGGAAAAAGAGACTCTCTCTTGGGTTGCTGGGGAATAAACCACAGCACAGAAAAAGCAATGGGCAAATATGAAAAGGACAGCTTGTTAACATGCACCATAAGCCAATTAGTAACCATGGTAATGAACGGAGGAGTGAAGAAACATGCTGTCTTTGACAGAAATAAGCTTTAAGATCAGGGTTTGTGGTATGTTTTACCTACTCACACATATGCGAAAATATGTTAAACATGTGTATAACGGCATTCGTATGCATGCAAACATATGTTTAATACACACACTTAGACTAACAAGAACATGAGGATGATTTAAAGCTTCTGTGTACTAATAGGATCAGCTGGGAAGGATGGAAGATGGGTGAATCCAGGCATCACAAATAATTTCCATCACACATCAATGCGAATGCTACTAATATTAATCCATCAGACAGTGATCTCTAATGCTGTACACAGTCTATCAGGTTGTTCGGCATGCAGCCTTCCTTCCCTATCACTTACTTCCACATATCTGAATACATGTGCACACTGCATACACTACATTCACCCAAATCCATCAAAACTATGCAGCTATGAGATAAAATGAACCTTTTCATAGCTTTCTTATTCCTAATAGTGGACAAAACCATTAGTCAATAACACAATGTAAAAAAAATACTGTGCTGTCTTTCAGACTAACTAGACTCATCAGCAAAGATATGGATGTTAAGAGACTTTGAATCACAGCGTGAATAACAATTCCATCTGTAAGATTTAGCAAATGGCATGCTTAAACAAAACTCATATAAATATTAGAACACTCTATTGAGGAAGAGAAATTCAACTCTTGAAATTTTTATGTGGAATGTTTGTCAGTTTATTATGGATTAAAGAAAGCAAGACTATAATCAAAGTGAGCTTCAATAGATGACTTATTTACTCTCTTGCTCACTTGATTGCCTCTTAACTGGCTCTATGTCCACTTAAAGGGATTGCATTAACCTCTGCCACTCTCTGTGGGCAGATGAGCTGCTCCCTCACCCTGCCTTTAAGACGTGCTCTGTATTAAACTCTTCCTTCTTTGGCTGGGATCCCTGTTTGGCCTATGTCCAAACACACACACTTAGAAAGCCAGACACAGTCTAGTGTGTTCTTGTACAGTATATCACTGTATAGGATCTGACACTTCCCTGTGGACATTTTTTGTGATAGGTTTGAGACGTGATATACTGTAGAAGTGTGGACTGAGGTTGGAGTGCAAAAAAGAGAGATTGCCCATGTGTTACAGGAAGACTATGTTATCAGAGGGAATGAAACATATGCTTTCACACTTAAAATAACTATGTAGACATAACAGATGCTGACAGACACATGTGTACACATAGCCAGCTTCTTTTCATTTCCTCAGACATGGCCTTGTATTCTTTCGTGCCAACTCAAGTCCTCCCAGAAGAATCTTGTAACACACCTGACTCTGTTGCTTGTGCAGATTGCCTGACAGCCGGCATGCCTGGTCCTCTCCACCGCTCGCCCTGCCCTGCTCTCAGCTCTCTCCAGCTGGCTGTTCTAGCCCCTTGCTCCCATCATTTCCGTCTATGCAACCAAGCAGCTGCTGTACCAGCCAATCTTCGCACTTACCAGCCCAATCTCCTCTTGACCAGCTTAGGATGCATGCATCTTTTCCCACTTATAAATCTGGCGTTCTTCAGTTTTTCCCTTGTCTTTTTTTTTTTTTCTTCAAATCTCCCATTCACATGGGAGAAAAGGAGCTAAAAATGCTATAGAGGATACAAGGGTCACATCAGAATAAAAAATAAATAAATAAAATAGAGAGAGAAAAATACTTCTACTCCAAAACTATTGTACCCTCTGTGGAAACTACATCATTCACAATAAGAACAAAAAATTACTATGCCCTCCATGCTATAAAGGCAAGAAAAATTATCTGTTTTTCATACCCATTTTTGCATCCTTTCAAAAACCCTCATCAGCACTAATATGGAGAGCAGAGAGGGAAAACTGCACATTAATACTAGGACCTCATTTGGTCCTAACTTAGCATATGCACAGTGTTAGAGAAGGATGCACACACAGAAAAACCCACACAGAGACACACACTTGCCTCTTACGTATACATTATTTGCAGATTCAAGTAGTCGCACACGCGCACAGTGCTGCAGTACAGTTAGTCTTTCACAGCCTGACATTCCTTCCACTAAGCTGTGTATGCTGAGGCCAGTCACACTGTCAAAACATTTCAGCACCGCCGAGGAAGAAATATACAACACTAAGACCTGACTGCACACACACACGAACACACACATAAAATATACCTTCAGCCAAATCCAAAAACTCAGATACACATCACTGCTGTCTGCCTTAAGAAACATATCTGTCTGAGGACAAAAACTATAAGAGGGTGGAAAACACTCTAAATCAACTGTTGCTGTACGTTTGTGTCTCTGTGCTTAGAGAGCAGAGAGCAACAGGGGGCTTTAAGTAGCTGCATATAAACTCTACTACTGTGTGCACTACGTGTGTGTGTGTGTGTGCGCACACTGCTCCAGTGCCTGGAAGTGATTGCTAAGGGCCATCCTTGTTAACCTTAAGAGAGACGTTCTAAAGAGATTTTCATCTAACCTAAGGGGACCCTGATCAAATGAATTATTTCTCACTTTCCACTTACTGAATGTTCTGCTAACTAATTGGTGTCAACAGAGAGCAAAATATTCATTTAAAATCCTGTTTTAGTGCACTCTCCTGAGCAAGCAAAACAGTTTAGGACAGATTTACTTGAGAAATAGAAAGCAAAGTAGTCCCTTCACAGAGATAACTATTATTTCTACTGATAAACTGTCTCTCAGGAGAGGTTTTAATTTAAAATGTAGATAATGACATAACTGTTATTGTCTCCATGAAGAAAACTGTCAAGTTTTGCAAAATGACACAGCGGCCACTGGGAAAGAAATCCCCCTGTTGTTTGTAATGATTTATAGTACAACCTGTTAATTTAGTCACAAGCTTCAAAACAAACAACTAACAGGGTTTTGGAAAAAGTACAGGTGGACATTCCATTCCTGTGGTAAACATTTGGAGATGAACTGAAAGATTTTCCATTTCAAAGAGTGCAAGTCTGCAAGAGAGGAGCATGAAACTGTATCCATGTAAATGTACACAACTATTATTCCATCTCCATTTTAGCCTGTCTTATGATTTCACATGACTCAAGCAGAAGGAATTTCTGCTCTTCACTTGTTTATGTGTTTGTGTAGATAAATAGATATATACAGTACTGTGCAAAAGTCTTGAGCAACCCCTCATCTCTTTATATTTTCCTAGGAAAATGGGAAATAGGTGCAGCGATTTATTGAAACATGTGCAAACATACACGGAAATACAGTATATAAGGCAAAAACTGAGTTTGTATAGTCCTAACGAGCTTGAAAGTCAATATTTGGTATGACCACCTTTATTCTTTAACACAGCCTGCACTCTTAGTTAAGCTTTCTTGTCATTTCTTTAAGTAGTATTCAGGAATAGTTCTCCAGGCTTCTTGAAGAACATTCAAAGCTCTTCTTTGTTCTTCTTTTGTTCCATTTTCTGTCAAGATGATCCCACACTGCTTCGATATTGTTGAGGTCTGGGCTCTGGAGAGGCCAATCCATGACTGATAGTGTTCCATTGTGTGTTTTTCTATCCAGGTATGTTTTTACTGCACTGGCAGTGCGTTTGGGATCATTGTCATGCTGAAAAATGAAGCAGTTGCCAATCAAATGCTTTCCAGATGGTATTGCATGGTGGATCAAAATCTGACGGTAATTTTCTGCATTCATAATTCTATCCATTTTAACAAGATCTCTAACACCACTGGTTGAAATGCAGCTCCAAACCATGACAGAGCCTTCACCGTGTTTTACAGATGGCTGTTGACACTCACTGTTGTACCTCTCTCATGATGTCCTCCTTACATATTGTTGATGATTTGAACCAAAAATTAAAAAATTTCTTGTGTAATTTGACATACCTCAGCCTTTTCTCCCTGTTTCCTTTCATTAAGAATGGCTTGTTGACAGCCAACCTTCCACTGACACCATTTCTAATGAGGCTTCAGCAAACAGTAAGTGGATCAGCTGAAGGGTCATATGCATCCCTCAGGTCCTGTGTCATGGACATGGCTTTTAGATACTGTGCATCTGCTGATAGTTTTTTAGGCTTACCACTTCTTCTTTTATCCTCCACTTGTTTAATTTCCTCAGATTTTTTGCACAGTTCAGCTAATGGGTCTTTGGGAATACATAGGGTAACACTTTGTATTAAAGCTCAGTAATAACATGTTGAGGGATAACAATGTGGAAATAAAGTGGAAATAACCATGTAATACCATATAATTACAAGGTAATATCTTGATATCAAATATGGTTTTTAGCTGAGCGATATTAGACTGAAATTTATATAATGGGGTAATAACTAGGGGAAATAATGTGGAAACTAATGTAGCAATGCCCATGAAGTAAAACCATTTGGTAACAGTATGGTAACATTTTGGCAATAACATGATAACCTGTGAGTAATGAAATGGTTATTTCTATGCAGAATTTGGAATTAAATATTTTTAATATAGTAACAGTCACATCGCACTATTACCGTATTACAATGCTGAAATTAACAGTACCTTATATCTTAAAAATTCTCCAATGTTTTAAGGTAATAATGTAATTATTAATTGTTTGATGCCATGGTTTATTACCTGGAAACACTTGGGGTACTTTCTGTGTATTAACCACGAATCAGGGCTGCAAAATAAAAAACTACTAATTTCTACTATATTTCATAGTAATATTTCCTACAAATTGAAAACCTAGGACCAGAAAAACATGTCTGTATATGTTAAATGTAAATGTTATAATCATGAATCAAGCATGGGTATTTTACATTACACCACTGGGATGTGGGACTTGATTCCATTACTTTATGTGTAGCTATACAGACTGAATGATGGTCTAACTCTTCAAATCATAGTTCACAAAAGATCTACTGATGGGTAAATACAAGACACTGTGTGTGGGTGTGCATGTACTATATGCAAGGCAATGCAATGTGTGTAGGCCTGGAGCAGAGAAACAGCCTTTGGCCAAGTAAACAAGCTAAGTTTGCCTCTTTGCTACATGTCTGGGGGTAAGAAAGTTGCCTTTGATCTGCAATTAGCATTCATATATACAGTACACACAAGATAAATACTTGCTTTCTCTCACATCTCATCTCTAAAGGAAGACTCATGTTAAAGTTGTCAAAAGTGATATTTCACCCCACATCAACTTGGTTTTTACTCTGATGGTCTCCCAAAAAAAAGACCAAGGGCTCACAGTAGAGATTGCCAAAAGCACATTTACTCCCAAGTCAAAGTGGGTGCTCTGACCTTTACAAGAGCCAAATTAGATGTTACACTTCATTCTATTCAAAACATGAACCCAAGGCAAAACGTGACAGCTATGTCTTTGCTACACTGTCATTCAGCCAACAAACTGCAAAGGAGCATAAAACCTAACTACTTTCCCCCGTGCTTGCAACCTAATGACCATATCTGCTTGAGAGTTAAACCTTCCAAACAAGCATAAAAACACAAACAGACTCAACAACACATCTGTGAGGGCTGCACTGGGCTAATCACGGGCTGTCTGTGTAGATGATGCTCCATTGTTTAGTTCCACACAATTACGTTCACAATAACCCACAGCTCCTTAGGTCCCTCGCAGCCAAAAGCTGTGTTCCATTACACAGCATTCAAGCCTTGTTCCAAAATACCCATAATTGGCTGAAATGTAATCAACTTACTGAGAGCATTAAACTTTGTTTTAAATTAACTTCTAAAACAGCAAGTGATGAAAAACTAAACTAGCCTTAACTCACCAGTCCCAAAGCTGTGTGTACGTGGAACATCACCAGCTGCTGAGACACCTCGTGAAGGGAAAGAGAGAAATAAGATGTCTGGAAGAGGATTGCACTAGTGAGCCTTACCAGACCTTTCTGTCCTCTCATCTTACTGCCAGAGAGGGGACCTTGGACTTTCACGCTCTGACAAACACAATTAATTGGGGCAAAATGTGGTGCCCTTGGGGCTCCAATGACTCCTGGCTCATTTAATCTGTTCTGCCTTCAACCTGTATCCCCCTCCAGCATGGTTTTAGGCAATGACTGGCTTGGGGCTGTGGTGGCGATGCTCTTCTCAGTAAAGCCGTTTGTAGACTAACAAGACACATAAACTAAAGAATTATTTTTCGCTCCTATGAGGCTTTTTAAGAAGAGAGGGTTTTGCTGTCTTAGTGGAAAAACAAGTTTAACTAGTAAAAAAGAAAGAAAAAAACAAAGATTAGATTAAGTGAAAGAAACTTGAGACACCCTAGCATAAACAGAATAAATCCTCATGATTCACTAATCAAGACAAAAAGATAACTGTGAGGTGCAAAGAAGACAAGAAGCACAGGACAAATAAAGTCTCAGGAGAAAGTAAGGCATAATATGCAAAAGGAAAAGACAAAGCGAAGTGACATAGCAAGACTGAATGTAAGCAAGACTGAAAAATGCAATGCAGCAACAAAGAGAGCAGTTACGCAGTGTGAAGGCAGTAAAAGACAGAGCTAAGCTAGAAAGCTAAATTCAGCATGCAGGGTGAGTTCCAGTGAGCCAGAGCGAGTGAGTGTTTAAACAAGTGTTGTGACTCCTACACGGCCCACGCTGCATATCGAACCACATCAGTATACCACAGAACAGGTCTAGTGGGTCATCAGCAGTAACAACAGCAGCAGCTGAGAATAGCCTTGTAAGGCTTTGCTGACTGTCAGCCTGCTGCTTGGACTCCAAAGCAGCAGGCACTCGTTGGCTACAGAGCAGCAGAGGGGTGTTTCATGTGGAGCTCAAGGGGCTGATGGAAGGTGTATGTAGGGCTTATGTAGGCTTGCGGCAGAATGAACACAATCACACAAAGCAGGAAATTAAGAAGGAGGAACCACAATAAGATCAAAAGAAAGAGATGCGGGATGGCTGCAGCAGAAAAATGCAAACACAGTGAAGAATGAATGCTCTTTATTATCACAATAGCGTTTGTCTCCGAGTATAAAAACTGCTAAATAGAGACATCTTCATTACCAGTAAGTGTTAGAACAGTTTTCATTTACGGACATATGAATAGAAGGAAGGGAATAAAACATGTCATTGTGTTTAGATGAGCAATGCCTCTAAAAATACAAGTATAGTCTTTTATTATTCTCCTTGAGTGGTGAGTGGTGTGCATGTGTGTGTGCGTGTGAGTGAGCTAGAGCATGCGTCTTAATGAGGATGACATCACCTACTACATTTAGACTAAGAATCCACATGGGTACTTTGCATGCACCCATGTGAGCAAATGCACAGAAATATTTGACAAATGATCATTATTTGATTAAGATTACTGTGATAACACTCTCTCATTTCACTGACAAAAACACAATTTTCTTTTATGTAGCAACAATGAAGTAATTATGAGCAATCATAATACAGCATAAAAAATGTGCAAATATTGTAATTTGCCATTTATTATGTAAATCACATCAGATTAGACTAACTGTATTGCAGTGATTAGCAGTAAATAGCTCATCCACTTTTTCCCCATTTCATCTCAAATTTTGCTTTTAGTTGCCAGCCATTTTTTGTTGTTGCTGTTGTTTCAGCTGAAGCTGAGATTTCAAAACCCTTCAAATTAAATCTCTGTATGTTTAGAGAAGAAAAAAGAAAAGATAGTAATCTGTTACCAGAATAATTAAACTTTTTTCCAAGTCGCACCCCTTTTAGACTCATTTGCCTCCTCGTTTATTCATTCCACTTATCACTGTATGCTTACGCTGCTTCTGATATGATGAACTTGTGTTGGTTTAGCCATACAGCACAATTTGTAGCACCTGATGTTTCACAGAAAAAAGTGACATACTTTAAATAATTCATCTGGATTTTTCTTCCTTCTGGTGAGAGAGGGGTTCAGCTCATGCCCCGAGGCCTTCTCTCTTCTTATAAAGTTCTTTATGCTCCCTCATAGCTAATATGGAAGAACACAAATCTATCATGAAATGCATATAAAGTAAATGTTTTTGCACTGAAGCAAAACTATCTACACATAATATATTATACATATTACATACAGACAATTGGTAATTGAGGAGAAGTAGCAGTAGGAGACAGAGGGAAAAATCCAAAAGGGCAAGACAGAAATAGAAATCATGAAAAAAAAAAAAAGGGAAAGAAATGCCTTTGAAGGGAGACTCAGATTCATCTTATCCCACAGAGAGCAACGGCTCAGGACTGTGCCTTACCATCAAATAGGAGTGATCTGGTGCTGATGTCCCACAGCTCCTAAAGGCTAAGGCTCGCAAAGCCTCTCATTTCTGTGCCCTCCTCTTTAACTTATACCCCGCGCTGTATCCTTTATGCTTTAACCATAAGAAGAAATCACAGGGTATATCCACACTTTTTGTTTTATAATGTGTAATTTTGTACTACATTTGTGTCTGTTTGCATCCACACTGCTCCAGCATTTAAGGATGCCTAAGATGAAAACTCTGCTGACCCAGTTTTAGTTTTAAACTGTGGGATTGTGTTTCAGTCTGGACAGGCAGAAAAACTGAGACTTTTGGAAGCTATGATGGAGATGCCCACGTTTGCTTCCTGTCTGAGTCCTATCAGTCACATGAATTAAGCCAAAACATTAAAGCCAGGCTCATGTGCCTTTTGTGATTACATCCTTCTTATGCGAGTACTCCTTTTCCATTACCACGGCTCTAAGGTTGCTGCATTTACTTTCTTTGTTCTTCCTTCAAAGCAACCAACCCTCTCCTTCAGGTTCACAATGGCCCACACATGCCTAATGTACATAAATAGTCATGTGATGTACATTTACAGCGCTGTCAGTAGAGATATATTATAAGATATAATTTTTGAAACTCTAATTTGGTCAGAGATCATTTTCATATTTAAACACAATTTTAATGTGGCTGTAACCCAAGAAAGCAACATTTCAAGAAGTCTTAGCTCTGATGGCAGACAGCTGTGTTTGACTGCTTGACTGTATAAGTGCTCAAGTGTGTACGAGTTAAGCTCCTTTAAGACTCGCACAGCAATCTGGAAGTCTCTGCCAGCTGTACGTGTTTATTTGAAAAGGACTCAGAGTATTTTTTTTTTCTTTAAGGTTCTCTTGCAAGCTGCCAGCCTGTGGTCTGGTGACATTTTCCATAATATACAGCTCTAAAAGGAAAAGCAGTTAGATTGCCAGAAAAGTCTCACAAAACACGATAACATCCTAAATATAATACAGCATGTAAACCAAGCACAATGTGATAATGAATCTGCAGAACTCATCCAGACAAGAGACATTTGCAGTGCTTGAATTTAGATGGCTAGATATTAGTCTGATGCTGCAATAAGAGAACTCTCTGTACCAGTGATGGCAAAGACAGCTCAGGGGCTCTTGCATTAAACAATCTCCTGCCTCATAAATAAACTTGCTGCATTGTCTGTTACCGTGTGCCAGATGCCCAATATAACACGAGCGGTTCTGTTTGCAAAGAGAACAGTCAAGACAGAATTGTTCAATAAAAATTTCAGTAAATATTTTGTCTCTTTGTGAAAGCCAAAAGGTGATTTGTTGCCCTAACGATGACCAGGATATGTTATAGATTCCATGTCTGTGACACACTACAGTGAGGAAGAGCCATGCCAGTAACAGTACTGCGAGATGTCAATGGAAAGCTCTGGGCCCTGCAGGCAGTGAGATAACAGGTGAACTTCAGGGATTCCACCTGTGGGGACTTTTTCTTGTGTTAGGAATGAAAACACCAGTGGAGATGGCTCTGCTCCCAGGAGGTCTGCTGCTTGAAACTACATTGTGTTGCACTACTACCTGTAGCCACTGCCACACACACACACACATAATGCATCTTGCATTCTCCAGACAGCTTAGAAGGAGATGACCGCAACATTACTGCAAGTGTCTCGTGTCGTCATTTTCATCTCGGTTTCTCACTTCATCATAATTCATTATCACCCTAACAACTGTATTGCTTACTTCATATGTTCTGTCACAACCCAACTTCTATACAAGACCTTATATTCACAGAGCAAAGTCATGCTTTTATATTCATGCATGATATCCCAAATGAGCCATGACTGAAAGGCTCTGGGTGACTATGAGTGGTCTTTGAAGTAAGAACAAAGAGAATTCCTGCTCTTCCCATTACTGATGCCTCTCTTTCTTTCTGTCTCCATCTCTTTCTTTCTTGCTTTATAGTTCACTTTTTCTTTCCCTAAATAGAACACCTGTTATCACCTATTCCTTTTAAACTCACCTTCCCTGTGAAAAAGCTCTGGTGATGATTTACAGCTCCTGCCTTAGCTGTTGGCTGGGAGGGTTAAAATTATAATATCCAAGCAATCTTACTTTGTCTGTTCTCTTAGACTGTTTCTAATGAGAGTTACTCTCTCATTAGAGAGACTGTGAGGGAGAGGTAATTCAGGTAGAGCGCAAGGTCAAACATTCGGTCTGTATATTATAAATTAGATAGTACAGATGCAAACTTGAAAGCACCGGCGTATGGTAGGATGCTGAGCACGCACAGTAATGCAAACAGGTGCAGAGAAGAGGCCATAACACAGACTTGCAGGCACATGATGTTCACACCAGGAGAGGAGCAAACACACTGACCTCTTTCAGGTCCTGTCGAGCCGCACCTCAGTGCTTTGAGCTATTTTTAGCCTTTTAGTCCTCAGACACTTAACCCACAATGCATCACATCTCACAAAGTGTGTGCCCCTAGTGGGACATCATCAGTGAGATAACAGTATTTATCTAGGGATGCACACACAGTCATGTAGCATTCACACACTTGCTGTAAGTGATCTGTTCAAAATGCAACATATAGCACAGAGTTAACAAGTGTGTGAGTGTGAGCTCTTTAGGAATACATACGTGTAAGTACAAAAAAATTTCCAAAGTACTTTGGAATCTGGCTGTACTGGTTTGCTCCCACAGTTAGCAGCTTGTGGTGAGTAGGGCTGCAACAAATGATATTTTCATTAACCAATAATCTGAAAATGATTTTTTTTCATGAATCAATTGGACTATAAAGTCAATATAATCAGAGACAAAAAAGAAATACTCACTTTTAAAGAGCTAGAACCACTAAGTAATTGCCATTTTTGCTTTAAAAATATTTAAGAGATTAACTGATAATCACAATTCTTGCTCGCTCATTACTTATCAAGATGGCAATCACATAATTGAGAATTCAGCTCTTGTGGCAAGTGTCAGTGAGACTATGTTGGAAAATAAGGCCTGGATCACAGTCTGCCTTCTGATTCATTTCATGAATATTCAGCTGAACTGAAAACAGCAAAATTCTCCTAACCAAGTTCCTACAAATTCAGTTACCTCACTTTGGTTAATGGGGAATTTGTATGGTAAAACATGAAAGGGCCTTTCCCAAAGTGTTACAAAGCCGAAAGCACGCAACTGACCAAAGTATCAGTGCATGCTAAAGCATTTATGTACTCAGAACTCAGAGGCTTATTCTAACCATCAGACTGATTGCATGCACAGTCTATGTTGGGTAGAAACTGGGATAATGCATTTGTGTGGTATACTGCAGTAAGCTACACTGTAACATATAACAACAATATTTACTGTTACTCCTTCACTGATAGTCAAGTCTATAGGTTTTACTTTTGTCAACAGTTGTGCTACGCTAATAAAATATGTGACCTGTATTGAATTAGAAATATGCCAAGCTACTTGGCATTCTCCTTAGTCAGGGGTTCTAAATCAGAGCCCATACTGCTGTCAAAATGTTTAATAATGCATCCATCTCTCCTCTTGAGACCACTACGACCATGCCTTTATCCTCCACTCATCCCGCCCAGTGTGGAGCAAGAACCTGCGGCCACACACTGCTCTTTCTGCTCAGTGTCCCACATTGCTGTCCAACTCTCTTTGTCTGTGTGTCTCTGAACAACAATCACTTTTTCCCTCTCTCTTTTTGCAACATTCTCTGTATATGTTTTCATGGTACATTAAGTAATGATGGGAGGGATCAGTGAAGTGCGACCTTGGTTTGTTAAGGAGTACATGCAGGTGTATATGCTTGTGCTGCAATGGTTTGAGAAATGTATGTAAATCAGCACCTGCTGTCACATCTCCAAGATGCGTTTTTTGGCAAGGATGCTTCTTTTTCATAGTGATGTGTTTTTGCAGAAAAGTCTTAACCCTTATTCAAAGCAAATGGCGTATATGGAAGTTTTTACATGTTAATATTCTTAATATATGTATGTATGTAGTGACAGTAGAAACATTTTTTACATTTGCAGATTTTTGTCCAAATAAAACGCAATCCAAGCATTAAACTCAGCATATGATGAGTTTAGCAGTTGAGCAGACGGGTGACAACTTAAAAGAAAACCCACCCTAAAATGTCTTAGTAAGGTATTGGGCCACTATGTGCCACCAGATCAGCCTCAGTGTGCCTTGGCACTGATTGACCAGATCTCTCGTACTCTACTGGAAAGATGGAGAACCTTTATTCTAAAAGATACTCCCTCATCTGGTGTTTTGAAGGGAACTAACATGTTGTTCCAAAATCTCCTCTAGGCAAACAGTTGAGTTATGTTATTTGGTGACAATGGACAGCATATGATTCACATTTTCATACAGTGACCTCTTGAGCCCAGGGGATGTTGTCTTGGATAGGACCAGGATAAGAAGGTTTCACCATAGAATAAAGGTGATCATTCATAGTAACCGTGTATTGATTTGCAGTAATCACCTTCCTCTACGGGGACAAGTGGACTCCAAAAGCCCCCACAGCATAACAGAGCCAACAGATCCCTTCACTGCAAGAGTCAAGAATTAGGTTTTTCCTTTAAATTTGTCACCTGTCTGTACGTCTAGATAGTTCATCTGAAATCACAATTATCAACATTATTCTAGAGACAGAAGAAATGTCAGGGAATCCCCAAAGTCATTTGAATTAAATCTATGGGGAAGATGAATGCTTGCATGGCAATCTATAATTCTTCCTTGACTAAAAAGGTGGACTGAATGACAACTGGAACCATGCTACTAGAATGGCTGCAACATAAACTTTAGGATAATATGCAACTGGCAATAAAACCTTTAAGAATAAGTGGTTTTTTTTCTTCTTCTGGAACTTAAATTTCTTCCATTTAGGACCTAATTTTCTTCCTTTGTTTTGATATACATCAGAAAATAAAGTACTATTGTGCTTAACTTTGTGAATAAAGTAAGTTTAGCCAAAAATAAAAAGAACAAAATAATGAGAAACCCAATTAAGGCCTAGTATTTACAGTGGATAGTTAGAAACTCAGGCTCTCTACAACACTGACTGAGAGCAAAAATATGTATTGCATAATTATATTCATGCCTTCATTGCTCAAATCACTGTGAGTCTGGACATCTTAGAGTTAACAGTAATTACTTCAATACTATAGATCATCTGTTCAGTATGTTCAATGGTATGAAAGCACTTTATAGATACTGCTAGAACAAGTTTCATTATTAAGATCTACACCATGATAACAGCATAAAGAAAATCAGCCCTTGTGTTGCATAGTGAAAAATACAGACATGAATTATGCAACAGAGGAAGAAAATGAAAGTAAATTAATGTCAGTATTCATACCATTATTTGGCAAAAGTGCATCTATATATGGCAATGCCAGTAAAGCCATTTAATGGATTTCAACAGTAAAGAATAAAAAGTAAAAGAGTGAGAGAGAGAGAGAGAAAGTGGGAAATAAGTTTCCACATACACATGCATGAGTCACCACACACAGAAACACACACACACAATATTCCTTTCTGAACCCAATTAGGCTCTGTATGTCTGTTTGATCCATGGCAATGCATGCATGCAAAACTAACACAAACAAAAGCGCTCAACTGGAGATTACATAACCCAGTATAATGTGAATACCTCGCTCCACTCTCTCTTCTCTCACCTATATTTTTCCTCTTTCTCTCACTTCTCCTCTCTTACACATTCTCTTTTTTCAGCCAGAGACAATGACAGGTAGAGGCTTTTTTTTTTTTTTTCTATTTTAATGCAACACTGAAAAAGCTGATCTGACAGATTAGAAGAAGGGAAAAACATAACCTAATCACAGAGACTAAGCAATAAAAGAAAAAGAAATGTGTGAAAGCCCCAGGAAAAAAAAAAAAAAAAATTAAATATATATATATATATATATAAATATATATATAAATAAAA
>VUQI01025784.1:0-10285 GCA_015106735.1 Paratilapia polleni | reverse complement strand
CTTAAAGGATTCTGAAGATTTTATTAGACAACTTATAATCTCCAGCAAATACATGCCATTTGTTCCATTATTCACAATTATCTATGTTTTTAAAAAATGGTTATGGTTATTATGTTTCATTATCTGCCAGTTCTCTATTTTGTTCCATTCCTGGAATTAACTATAACAGGACCCAGCACTGAGGTGCTCCTCTCTTACTCTGTCTCTCTCTCTGCATATCCTATATTAACTTATTTTTCCCTCCAATTGCTTTCTTCTCCTTCATACAAGCATTTCAAGTATCTCCTCTGCTCCCTGAGGAAATGTACATCTCTATATAATCAACTTAACTGCTTTGCCGTCTGCCACTGCCGAGCTGCCATGAGGTTTACCGGTCACACGATCATACACCCCTGGCAGTGACAGAGGGACCCAGCTGAGCCTCATATGCTCTTGGTGGTTACGCTAACTGAGTTGCTAACAACAGACTCTCTCAGACGTGGGCGGGCAGGGGGGGTCATTTTTGGTACAGTATATCGACAAAGTAACACCAAGAGCATTACTTTTAATACTTGAGGAATAGCTGAAATATTGCTCTATAGAAAATATACAGAATGATTCTGCAGTCATTTTTAATAGTCCTTCTGGTTATTTATGAAGGTGACATTGCATCCTTTTTTTTCTCTTCTCTCCATTTTCTCAGTAGATATTAGAAGTGGGAGAAAATATCGATACGATAATATATTGTATGGTTTCCTCTTGTGATGCAGTTATAGACACACTGGAGCCAACAAACGGTATTTTTAAACATTAAAACATTCAACCGCTTTGGGCCAATTCTCCCAACAGTTTCATTTCAAGTCACTACTTTGTGTCTGCTGGGTGTGGAGCTTAAATGAATGAAGGTAGGGTGAACAGAAGCTGCAGTGAAGAAGAAGAAACTTGGCTGACAGCAGGGAAAGCGAATCAGAGAGCTAATTGTACTGAAGAGACAAATTCACAGGCACTGTGATGTACTGTACAAACATCTCTTGTAATGCGTAAAGTATCACAGGGCCACTGAATTGTGATACCACTGTTATCATAGGGAATGAATCGAGATAGTTCCAGATCATGAGTTACTCTACAATTCCCATCCCTGGGTGGTATGATTTTAATTTTAATATGTTTGGGTAATAGTTGATTTTCCTGATCAAATTACTACATTTATTTTTGTTCTGAGAGAGAAGAAATATACTTTTTTTTTTTTAACTTTCTGTGTTTGTGTGTGTGAGGCTGAATGGCAGGCTAGTATAAATGTAGCAACAAGAGAGAGAGGAAACTGGTTATAATCAGGTTTCCTCTTACTGTTAATGTTGCCAAGCTACAAAATAATCCCTGCCTATTATAAAGCACACCCAGTTTCCTGCTGAATGCTGCTGGTCATGACGCTTCTCCTTCTGCAAAGGACAAACGCAATGAGGGGAGGTACCCACGTGACCTGTGGTGTGCCTGGATTCGTAGTTGCATGTTTTTAACCAGCAAAAACAAACTTTTTTTTCCCAAAATGCACAGGAGATGAGAGAAATACTGCAAGAAGGAAGGGAGGGTTGCTGAGGGAAGGATGGGAGGAGGTGATACAGAGCAGGAGAGGAAGATGGATGTCAGAAGTGTGGGGGACTGTGTCGGCGAGGCTCGTGCACAGGGCTCTGACAGTTATATTCGAGTGCTAAATAATGGTTATCGAAAAACTTTTTCCACCTCTTTTTTTTCCCCTCTTTTCACCTTTGCCAGTTGTTCTCTGTATATACACTATAATCTGACCATTTCCTTTTTCTCTCTTCTCCTCTGTCTGTTCCACTTTATAGTAAGTATCCTACCCCCTCCTACCCCTGTTTCTGTCTCTCTAGGGGGAATTTCTGTGACAGTGTGGGGTTTTATTTGCGTAATTTACATCCACCCTGACAGCCTTCTGTGCCCCTCTACAACCCTTGGCTTTTACTGCAGCCAGACCCTTGTAAAACAGCCGCTCTTTGTGATGAGAAGGAGGGGAGCAGGACTGTCTGAGCTACAATCCAGAGAAAGCTGATTGTAAAAACACCACGCGGTCTCTTGGTGTCATTTAGCGTCCTCGCTGGCTATTTGTGGGTGTGTGTGCGCTCACGTCTCTAAATCTGCATGTTTGTGTGTGCGCCCTCGTGGGTGCACTCCATTCGACTGAGGATGTTGCAGGATTGGTTTCTTGACCCAACAAGCTTTAGTATATCCAGGGATCAGGTATTAATCCACCAGTCATCATGTGCTTGCTGTGTACTTAGCAGGATCGCCCTAGGAGGTCAATGGTCAAATAGAAATCCTATTAATAGATGGTATGGACTTCCAACTCACCTGTAGAGGTGCAAGCCTCTTTGGAGTCAGGTAAGTCTTGACACTTGGCCACAGAGTAGAATTAAGACTGCTAATTTAACCCCACTGTAGACAAAAACAACCAACAAGTGTCTTAAAGCTAATCTCAAATGTAAACACTTTGGATAACTTTTATCCATCGAGAAGGGGAGGGAGAAAAAACATCAGAGAGTCAGCACCAATAAAATTCTGAGAGAAAATGCTAACTAGAACAAGAGAAAGCAGTAGAACAAAAGACAGAAGCATGAAAGAGTGAGACAAATAGGTAATGAGGAGAAGAGATCAGTGAGATGCTGCATCTCAATGAGAGAAAACACACAGATGAAGACAGGGCGATTTGAAGCAAAGAGACCAGAAAAAAATAAAAGAGGAGTGAAAAGAGGCACCACTGTGAATATAAAAAAGGAAAGTTGCTTGCTTGCAAGAATCAAAAATGTACTTTATGGAAAACAAGGTCACAAATGAATAAATCAGTGAAACAAGAACAGCAACCCCAATCCCCCTCTTTTATTTAGCCGTTTCTTGGCCTCACTTGTTGTGATGTATTAAACGGGCGATGTGCTAACCTGTGGTGAGCTAACCTCGGCGTGGGCTGCACACACACCTGCGCGCGCACGCGCTGGAACAACAGCAGAACGTAGAGAAGAGAGTGTGAGAGTAGCAGAGTGTGAGAAGGAGCTTTGGGGAACAATGACCCCCAGTGGCTGCAGTGATGCTTTAGAGTAGGCTGGAGCAGAGGCCGCTTGTGGTGTGCCTGTGTATGCGTGTGCGTGTGCGTGTGTGTGTGCGTGAGGAAGAGAGCTGAGAAGGAGCTCATTAGGAGTGTTTGGCCAGTCAGCCTCTCACAGTTCAGAGCAGCCGAGGATGGTAAACAAGCCCACTTGAGCACCCACTCGACAATGTCACACGCATACACAGGCACACCACAAGCGGCCTCTGCCTGTATGAGACAGCATCTCAAACGGGAACACAGCTTATTAAGACTATAAGCACACTAACGCGCACAAACTTTGTTTTTAACTCCGCCGAACCCTTGATTCGTCTGTGTCCTCTTAAAAGATAACTCGCACAAAGTTATCAGAGCCTTAGCGAAAAAAATGTACCACAGAGATGGAAACGGGGGGGGGGGTTGAGGGAATCAAAACAGGCAGGCCAGCAGCACAGCAAAGATGCAATTAGTGAACATGAATGTGCGTCTTGTGTCACCCATGAATGCCATCTGCGTCAACTTAAAACTTTGTGAAAAGAGGAACAACACGTAGACGCGCGAGGACAAAGGAGGAGATGAAGGGACGCATCTGAGAAGGTGCTACTTTTGTCTGACCAAACCCTAAATATTCATTAAAAACAATAGAGCAGAAAACCATTTGAGCAAGTATGAAAACACTGAATTCAGGCTATTACATTATTTTTTAGCTCTATAAATAATATGGCAAAAACGAAACAATGGCAAACCACAATGGTTAATACATGACTATGTACCCATAAAATCTTAATCAGTGTTAATATGAAGAATAACTCTCTCCTACCACTAGCAACATCACGGCAGAGCTATGCCTCTTCTCAATGAAAGAGACCTGATGTGTTATTTTAATCAACTCGGCCTGCCGGCATTAATTATTCACCACGTTGGTGAACTGGGACAGCCCGCAGGGTAGAAAGAGGGAGGGACAGGGGAGTGGGTCCCACTGATTAAGGGTTTTAGGGAGGGGGGGAAAAAAAGGAAAAAAGAAGAATATGAGAAAAGAAAGAAAAAGGAGATAGAAGGAGATTTGTGCTATACCTCCTGCCCTAGTTATTGTTAGCTTTCTAGTGTGTGTGCGTGTGTTTGAGGACAAGTTTTAGAAATCAGTGGAAAACAGGTAAGCACTGTGTGCATGCGAGTATACGGATGTGTATGCGATTAGGGTGCTTACAGAGAAAACAGACGTGTGAATGTGTATCCTTTTTCAGTGTGTGTGTCTGCGTGTGTAAGCGAAAGTGTGAGTGTGTGTGTGAATCAAAGGCCAAATCTAATCATGATGCTGCATGATCCAATTCCTGATGGCCAGCCGGGTCAGGCTCCGCCTTCATGAAAGGAGAACCATTGGGTTGGTGAAATGTGATTGGTGGGTATGTGGTCTCACACACTCAGACACACACACACATACACACAAACACAACGGACACTCCTACAGTGTCTTCTAGGCTGGGATGAGATGCAAACTGATTGGACCATGCATGGCACCCATCTAAAGGGCAGTGTGTGGGATAAAAAGTCTAAAGTGAGACCGCATGAGTGCAAGTCTGAGAGTGTGTATTTTTGTGCCAAAAACACAAGCACCCCATGAGTGAATGTCTGTGCCTAAGCAGCTTTGAGAGCCATTCTCACAACAGAGACAGAAGGGGGAACAGAGCGCCCCTGCTGACACTCTCAGTGGGCTGACACAGAAAGCTTGTTTGGGGCATTAAATCTTAATACACACGAACGCTGGGGAGGAGATGGGAGAAAGAGAGAAAATGAGAGAAAGAAAGTGAGAGGCTGGATTGAAGGTGGAAGGAGCGTAATAAAAAGGAGGAGTTGAGTTAGAAAAGGAAGAGGAGAAAAGATGAGTAAAGAGAAGCTGCATAGCAGCGCTCTGAGGGGAACTCCTGGGGGCAGGAAGGATGTTGCAAGGGAAAAGAAAATTCTTTCCCCTCCAATCCACAGGAGGATAGCCTAAAATGCCAGAAAAATGTAGCGCGGCACTAAATCAAACCACTTAAATCATCATGTGTTAATGACTCCGTTAACCCACTTCTCCCCCCTCCCTCCCTTTTCTTTCCCCTTCACTAAAAGCCTGTACAGAGGCTTTGTCAACCCTAATTCATCCTCTCAGTAGACAGAGACAGACGATGGTGAGAGAATTTCGAGGGAGGCAGATGATTAAGGACTGTGAACTTCCTCCTGAGATTTCTCTATAAATACATTCTGCCAATCACGCCTTAGTTTGTCTACAATATCAGTGTAACGGTATCATTATGTTGCACCCTTGTGTAGCTTTAGACATGTGTCTGCACTGTATACTACTTAGCATGTAGCTACAAGAAAGGGAGGTACTCCTGTATGTGTTCGTGTGCAAACCACTATGCATTGTTAGTTTTTTCCTACAAAAGAACAAATTGGATAAACAAAGTATTTTAGCATTTGGGATCTACCAAAAAAGAAAAGTATCTATTTTCTATGCATATGTATCTTTGGTTATGTTTTGCTAATTTAGTGGTCTCTCTCTCACTCTCTCCCTCTCTCTGAGAATTCACCTCTAAATAGCACCACAAGTTGGTTTCCCTTGTTCCTTTTTGTTGAGTTGAGCTAAAGTGAAGAACTGTACACAGACACTGAAGGAGATTCTCCTCATGTCTGACTAGCCAGTATAATGATGTGGAGACCTGACATTTATGTTACCTACTAAAAAACAAAGCACCAGTGCAGATGTCCCCATTCCTGTGTCCAACAACTTTATGAGCTCTCAAGTTATCACAGAGCCCATGTCAGCTAACCTAACCATGTCTTGCCTACTCTTCTCCAACCCTTCTCCAAGTTACAGGTACACTTGATTGTTCATGCAGAGGCTGCAAGGAGTCCCCCCGACATTTTGTCTGTAAGTTTTAACAAAATGCAGCCGCACCGATGACTTCTTTGACTTGGCGTCAATTAGTTTGGAGATGACTCATAGTAAACATCCAGTAATAGTAAAAGTTTAATAAGTCAGTCCTAGCAGTTTCCATTAGCTTGGGTGTGTTCAAAGTTGGGAAAGTGCAAGGGTGTTTTTCCTGGTAGTCTTCCTTTTTTCTGTCTAAAATAATGGATGAATCCTGAAAGGCTATGGATTTGGCACTTTTCTCCTTATGAAAATAACACCAGCAACTCACTGACCAATTAGTTGAGAGCATATTGAACTAATTGACCAGTCGACTTAGACACCACAGCCCTATTAGCATTATACTTTCCCTAACAACAATCAAGTTTGAGGCTCTATTCTGCATCATGAGCCTAACAGTGATTCAGAACAGAGGGCAAGTTGCTAACTTTAGCTCTCTAACTAGAACTAGGGGGGAAAAGCTCTCATAATAATAAAACAATTAGACTGTGTGGGAAGGAAGAATAAAAGAGCCCATAATGTGTTCCGCTATGTTGTCCTGGAGGGATTCAAGAAAAGGACACTCCAACCTGCACATGTAAATACAAAGTCAATACTTAAAGCTGGAAGAAAATGCAATTGCAAAAGCCTCTCCAGGCATTCTGATGCAATAATAAGAGCCTTCAGATGCAAATGTTCATGATTCCACTACCTTTTAGCACCTTGTCACCATACGTTGTTGATCAATCAACACAACAGAAATCATGTTTATTCCACTGGATTTGCCCTTTGCAAAAATGCAAAAATGTGCAATTAGTTTTCAACAGTCTTGAACAGTTTACATAATAAATTCAACAAACATCTTCAGTGGCTCTGGTTTGCCCTGTGAATGTGTTCAAGATGTTAACAGTATAATCATTTAATGATCTCTTTTCCAGAAACCGTTCCAGTCAGTCGGAGTGGTTCTGTATGCAAATAGCGGACAGGATCACAGTGTTCCTTTACCCTGTTTTTCTTTTCTCTTCCCGCTTCTTCCTCCCAACTCTTTTTACTCTGCCTCTCTCGGCTGAGTGATAAACGCTGTCTGTTGGCCATAAATCCAGGGGGAGTCCTGACAGGCGTCCCAATAAAGCGCTCTATTTTCTCCCTGTTTGGTGGGTTTGTCAGAGGCCCAGAGGAAGTGAGATAACATTAGGAGGAGGAGGAAGAGGAGATGGGGGTGGAGGAAGAGATGCAATTTCATCAGTGGTGTACACACACACACAAACTCAGGAACACACAGACACACTCATAAACAGTGGGAACGTCCACATGGAAGGGTGAAATATGCTCAGCAACACACAGACATACTTGAAATGAGTGATTCATGTGCTGAGTGGCCAAAACGCTCAAGCCGCAAGACAGCTGGTGAAAATGGCAGCTTGTAAGCTGTGAAAAACACATTTTTTCCTTTTATGTTTTTCACTCAAACACACACACACACACACAGATAAACAAAGCTAAGAGAAAATTCACAGAATCACAAACCCCAATTGCCATGCAAAGAAAACAGGAACTCCCAGCTGTTCTGTCTGCGGCAAGTGTCCGACGCATTTAGTCACATGTAGAGTAACTTGTTGCGTATCTCCCGAAAATCAACTCGTAAAAGGAATTTATTAAAAACAATAATAATAATAATAATAACAATTTTCTACTCTAAGTGAGCAAAGCACTTTCACCCAGTCACACACACACACATTCATACAAGTGTTTTTTTCCATGCCTAAGCGTTCTTTATCTAACATTCACACACACACTCACACTCTGATGGATGGATCAGGGGCAACTTTTAGGTTCAGTATCTTGCCCAAGATACTTTGATACCGGACGAGCTGGGCATTGAACCGCCAACTTTGTGATTGGTAGACGACCCGCTCTACCTCCTGAGCCACAGTTGCCCCAACCTCCAATGGTATTGCCTTCCTTCCATCCATTTTCTTCTGCTTATCCAGTTCAGGGTCGTTGGGGGGGCTGAAGCCTCTCTCTCTCTCTCTCTCTCTCTCTCTCTCTCTCTCTCTCTCTCTCTCTCTCTCATATATATATATATATATATATATACACACACACACACACTTGGTACAGCCCCTCTCTCCCTTTAAGGCCAGCCTTTCTTTAAGTTGGCTTCCTTCTGACGGGCTTCCTATCGCAAGCAGAAGATTTGAACAGCAGGTGGGTGGGGCTCACAATCAGAGCTGTGCATCTGAGATGACCGTATTAAGGATATCCTCTCTCATTGATGTCACACAGATCCTACGTCACAGTTTGATACGTTGACCACATTTAATATGAGCCACAGGAAAAGCACCAGCTGCAGGATTGCATTTAAGTGAAAACAAACATTTGCAGTGATATGTAATGCTGCAAATTTATTGCACAAAGACCCTAAACACACCAAAGAGTGTTGAATCTTTGTTGAATCAATGTAACAAGGATCCTATTTAATATTTTAACTCGTCTACTTTTAAAAAAAAATTTGCATCTCTGTCATTCACACCCTTCTCCCTGGCTCTTCCTCATCATCATTTCATTTCCCTTAAAAAGGACACACAAACACCCCTACTTTTTTACTTTATTCCATCCAACTTTTCACCTGTCTGTCTCACAACACACACTCCTTCAAGTCCATCACTCTCTCGCATGCTTAAATTTCACTGTTGCTCCATTTCTCTCAGACTCTCTAGGCTCCTTCTCCACCTCTTTTATCTTTCCTTCAATGACTGATAGTAGTGAGGTGCTGTTTTCCAGTGCTGCAGGGCTAAGCCTTCACTTACACCACAAGAAATATAATGGCATAAAGTCAGACATGTTGGGGTGTGTGTGTGTGTATTTAATCAGCCTGGCGTTAATGAAGAAAAATGGAGACGGGGATGGAAAGAGGCAGGCATAAAATGAGATATGGAGAAAAAGGAAAGGCTGGAAGACAAGAGAAAGCAAGAAAGCTCGGGCTCTTCGGGCTGAGCGTTTCTGCTATTAAGAGGATTCCCACCTGGTAGCAATTTAGGTTGGGCCTGGTAAAGCAGACCCTGGAAAGGAAAAATAATGTCTTTTGGGTTAGTGGTTTCATTTTTCAATCAAATAAATCACGACCTTACAGAAAATAATTTTTGTCTTTTAATGGCCTCCCCGGCGTTTGAAGTTCCTCAAGGGACAGCTAGCTTTGAAGTCTGTGAGGGGAGGAGTGAAATTCCCTCTCTCTCTCTCTCTCTCTCTCTCTGTGTGTGTGTGTGTGTGTGTATCCATTGCCTTCTCAAAGTCCTGTAACACAACACTTGAGGTAGTCCTGACAAAAGGCAACCAATGAAGAACGCAAATGTTAGAAACACAAACAAATTCCTACAAAAGCAAACTCTTGTAAAAGATGAAGACAGGGGAAACAGCTACCCTAAGTCACATCATAAGTAGCAAATCCACCTACCAGCACCTCTAAGCTTCACTAATTAGCATGTTACATAACAAAAAAAAAAAAAAAGGAGGGGAGGGGAGGGGGATTAGGAAGGTCTGAGAGTAATTCAGACATCTCAATGAATATTCCTGTTCGCGGCCCATTTAGAAGAAGTCTATTGGGCTCCAGAAACATGGTCCAAATGTGCAAATCTCAGGTGGGAAGTAAAGTAAGAAATGGACAGATGTGCATGCACGAGCGACATAAGGGAAAACTACGTCAGCTCCTGGGCATACAGTGCAAGCAGCCACGCCAAATGTGTCGACAGACTAACGACTACCTTCATGATAAAGACTTAAAAATATTGCCCTGAAAACCTTTCCCCCTGAAGCTCTTCCACTACTTTCCATGTGTACCTTGAGTCCAAGCGATCTGCTTTTGACATAAAGGCTATTTTTCAAAAGGTTTTAAAAAGACTGTCAGGGCTAATGCGCTACAGAAAGACATTCAAACACTCACTGTCTTTGAGCCATTCATGTATGCACAGCCCAGCCCACAGAGACAAAGAAAGACAAACTCAAACACAGAAAATTAAGAAAAGGTGTGGACATTTCCAGGACTTAATCAAACGCTAAAACACACTCACTTGTCTTGCACACACCCATGAGAACATCAGTTAGTATATTATTTAAAGCAACATAATTCCCCAGGTCAAACCAGCTCACTCATTGTGTACACAGCTTGATTAGCATGCCCTATTTTTTAAACACAGTCACTATGAAAGGTTTGCAGCGGTCAGAAAAAAGGAGAAAAGGAATCTGATGCTTGAGAAAGAAGATGCTGGGAAAGACAGACAAACAAAAGCAGGCCGAGGAGGGAAAACAAATCCTGCAAAAGTTTA
>VUQI01025783.1:15012-27877 GCA_015106735.1 Paratilapia polleni | reverse complement strand
CTTTCCCCCCCCCCCCCCCCCCCCCAATCTAACACCCCTAATCTGCAGAATGCTATCTACCTGCTTTTTTGAAAAATCTAATCTTTTGTCGAATGCTCTCCTGTCTCTCTTTTATAGCTTCTTGCCTCTATTTCTTCCTCTGGCATACTTTCCTCTATGACCCTTTCAACTTTTAATTATTCACTCAATGCTTTCCACCATGACATGCAGATCCCTTATTTTGCCAAGTGCATTCACCGACGCTTACATTCAGGGTTGTGATAAGCACACATAATGGGGATTTATCTGCAAAATTATGGGCATTCATACATAAGCACATGTAGGACAGCTCTGAGGCTGCTATGTGCTGGGCAAAGCTTCTCAAAAGACTGCCATTTACTAAAAAAATCTCCAGTGTTTTCTAAATAATCTCTGCTTTGCAGACGAAAAATGGCTTAAGGGAAGAGGCGACTTAATATGTTTGATTAGACTCATATACCCCCCTATAAAGACAGTGATTTTATTAATGTATCCTAACCCATATGTTATTCAACACAGGCAACCTCTTAACCCTCAAGCTATGTTTAAATTGGGAGTGGAGGATAATGTCATCTCACATCTGTTTGAGTGTTTGTTTTTTAAGAAAAAGATACATTGCAAAATTCATTAGTGAAGAAGAGCCTTTACATACATAGACCTACAGAACAGCTTTTTAGTAATGTTTGTTTTAAAAAATAATAGAGCTTTGTTCCTTGAAGGGGGCACAGCTTACCATCATAATAATGTGTACTTTAGATCAATATATTGTGCTTATATGTACTTGATAAGTGCACACAGTGGCTAATACAAACCTGTCTGCAAAAATGTATAACAAGTAGCTCTTATGTTCATGTGAGCACTGTAGAAACTTGACTTTAATCCTATAAAAGTTACAATATTTAGGAGCTTCTTCTGGAAATTAAATAATAATTTTTAAAAAATAACTGAAGAGTCACAAAGACTACCCAGGACTACTTAATTTCCTCAAAATTTTCTTTTGTTTGCTTTGGCTCACATAATAGTATATTATATTTTCCTTTTTTTTGGCTTCAGCCCTTATTTTCACTTTTTAAATGTTCCAGAAGTAAAATTAAAGAGTCTGAAATGACTATATAAGAGCTTTTCCTGGTAGGTGTTGCACTGCTTCCTGCTGTGCTCTGCTCACAGCCCTCAGAGGCTCAGCTGAGAATTTAAAAAGAAAAGTTTGAATTACTTTAAAATGTATTCACAGCCCAAGTCTGAGACACAGACTAAGCAGATAAATATCCTCACACAGACAGCATTATTGAGAATGGATTTATGGAGATATTTATGGATTTGTGGAGTGGAAAAAGTGAAAAGCATTTCTTTAATGGGTGGCAGTCTGAAGCTGTTATTCTGTCATGTATGTATGCATGCATGCATTCCTGCATTCCATATGAGAAAATCAGCTCAGGCTGGATTTCCTACAGAGCAGAGCTGTGTGTGATGCTTTGGTTCTCTGACAACAGATAACAGACAGTGAATTTAGGCAGTTATCAGGAGGGCCCTTTGCCTACAGATTTTAATTTTTTTTTACATTTCGAGGACACTTGTAGCACATTTAGTATTTAAAATGATTATAAATCATGATGACTTAAATTGTGGTGTGACTGCACCATTTTCTAGATTCTAAATGTGATGGAAGAAGAAGCATACATGCATACTTTCTTAAACTGATTATGAAATACCATTTATCAGTTTATCCTCTGCAAATATTTTCATTTCTAAGTACTTTGTGACAATAACTCTAACTCTGCCATCTTGGACTGCAGCTGGCAATGGTAATCCTTCCCTGCTCTGCAGCTTTGCTGAGCTCTGCACAGTGGCACATGAAGCAGTTCTCCACTAGCTGCAGGTTTTAGTTGGAGCGACCCTCCTGCTTGCTGCAGAGCTCCAGACCAGAAGGAGGACTTCTGTTACCAGCTGCAGTCCAAGATGGTGGAGCTGGAGTGCGTCCGCTGTGGGATGAGATCTATGTGTGGGAAAACACTACACTGTTCTCTTCATGAATTGTTGACTGTTGTTCTTGCACTTATATTTTATGACTTATGTCATATTTTGTGGACTTTCAGTTAGGACTATCAGCAGGTCATTTAGGTCACTTTGACACTGATGCTGTAGTTTTACTTTTTTACAGAAAAGCTGAATTATAATTTTTAAACTTTATACAGTATAGCACTATATGGGGATCAGGACTTTAATGGATAGGGGCAGGAGGAATGCAACTGATAAAGGAGCTTTGCATTATTTTTATGTTTTCTGAATCAATATATTTTCAGGAGTATTGCACTTTCCCTGGCCTTTGCCAAGTTATATTGGATGTAGTTCATTTCAGCCATAATGTCAGTATTGTGCAGAGAATCCAATAGTAGACCTACACCTCACAGTGACATGATCCATACTTTATTTATATATTCCACCTTAGATTTCTACCTTACAACAGCACACTGCATGCCTCTGCCAGTGTGTGTCTCTTTGTTTCTCTTTGTATGTGCCCATTACTTAAAGTTTTTGTCTATCTCTGCTGCTGTCCTCTGCACCTCACTTTGTTTATGTCTTTTATTCTACTTTTAATGGGCTGCTTTCTGAGCTTCTGTGCCTCAAAGAACAGGTTGATTAGAAGGACGATGGAGAGATACTGGTATGAAAAATAATACTTTTTTGTGATTTGTATGGTTACCACTATTAGGCAGCAGCTCACAAAATTGTTAAGATAAAATAAAATAAGAAATACTGTAATTATCCCATATTTGCAATTTTTTTTACTTACAGCAGTTGAAATGATGATAGTAATATGATTATTCATAGCATTATTATGTTATTAGTTAATGACGTCATATATAATGGGCCAAAATGAGTTTTAGCTCACACTGTAATAGCAGCAATTACAAAATGCCTTTGAAATGGATGCATCACTGTTGAAATAGATAAACTTTTGAGGCCTGGCGAACTGACAGTCAGCAGGATCACAAGCAAATGAATGGGGAAGAAAATGTTCAATGAAATCGGATTCTGTTTAAATGGTGCCAATTCACAACAACCACCATCTCAAGGTACTTTATATCGTGAGGTAAAGACCTTACAAAATTACAGAGAGAAACTCAACAATTTCCTTTAACTAAGCACTTTGTGACAGTGGGGAGAAATAAGTTCTCCCTTGCTAGCCTCCAGCTGCTCCCTTGTGCAGCTAGAGGCTTTTCAGAGAGCTATTGGGAAATAGTCCACTTGAAAAGTTTAAAAAAAAAAAAAAAAAAAAGCATCAATATTTTTTCAGCATTACTTTGAGACAGGATGTTCCTTGTTTTGACAATATTGTAAAGGTAAAAAAGACAATACTAAGTAATTGTTTAATGTGTAGAGAAATTCACTCACAATTGTACTGTAGTCTAAGATAATCCCATCCAAAGTAACTAGTTAAAGAACATGTTTCTCAGGTTTTTTATAACTTTTTATAGTAGCAAAATTAAAAGTCAACCAGGCATTTGCCTCTTTAAGACATGCTTAAACTGTAAATAAATTAATTATTTCATCGAGCTTAATAGCTAAATATGGTTGCAAAGCAAATGAAATGCATCCAGTTAATTCTAAAAATACTAGCTAGGAAACCACAGATAAAGTGAAAAGTATCATACCTAGCACAAAACCCTGTTGAACTCCGTGATAACGTTTCTTGTATGAAGGCTCAGCATTTAGATGAAGAAAACTGAATCTATTTGATGAATATGACCAAAACCCAGTTAATGTGGTTCCTTTAATCCCAATAAAATGCTCCAGTCTCTATAATAAAATGCTTTGATCAGTGGGCTCAAATGCAGCACTGAGATCTACAGAAGCAAGACAAGTATAAAGATGAGTCCATTGGCTGAGGTAATGACAAGACCGACTGTGACCTTCACCTGTCTTGTTTCTGTGCTATTGTGTACTCTAAATCGTCACTGAAACCCTTCAAACCCTTTCTGTGCATAAATTCACAAAACTGATTTGCAACAGCATTTTCAATAATTGTCTTCAAATTCTCTCAAGTACCCACAAAAATTACTTCTGTACTAAGCAAATCTAAGTAAAATCAGATAAAGAGAAAGAACACTAAGAAGAAAGTGCAGGTTTATAATAAACAAGTTATTTCTGGGTCTGAGAGGCAAAGATTGAGGCTTTCAAATTTCAAACAACCAATTTTAGGTCTTGGGCTGATTAATAAGAGTGCTACCACTCCTCCTCATTGGCCTGTGCTTTGAGGATTGTGACAATTACATTCATTTAGACAATTCATTTAGACTTGCATATTCTTTCCGCTGCTCAGATGTTGTATTCATTTTCATTCGGTTTAATTGAATGCCTCCTGGGCAGCATGGTAGTGCAGTGGTAGCACTGCCACATCACAGCAAGAAGGTTTTGGGTTTGAACCTCCTGGTCAGCCTCTCTGTGTGGAGTTTGCATGTTCTCCTTATGCCTGGGTGTTTCCTCCCATATTGTGAAGTCATGTGTATAAGGTTAATTAGTGATTCTAAACTGGCTGTGAGTGTGGGTGTCAGCCCTAAATGGACTGGCAACCTAGACACTGCTTACCCTGCTTTTATCACGCTTTTCCCATAATGTTTTAAAATTACCAATGTAACATTATTCCCATAAACCACCATGACAGCCAGCCATTGATGAATGACATCTGGCTGTCATAAATGGTTGGATTAGGTCGGGGTCTGGAGAAAATTAGAGTCTGATAATGTTGTGGTAAAGTTACAAATCGATTCAACGTTGATTTGAGTGACTTTAGTGTTTTATTGTGAATAACAGTTTTACTGTTTTTACATTTATCAGCAGTTTCTAATAGTGTTGGAAGTTGCCTAATCTGGCTCCAGAAATACATTCTGCTGTGGTTGCTGGAGTCTCTAACTTTACGCTTCACGTTATGGAGCTGCCAATTCTTGATAATTGGTCTCTCGAGGAGTGTGCTGGTGAGTTGGAAAAATCTTTGACTTGAAACATGAACTACTGGGCGGTGAACTCATGGACTTGTATTTAATACTGTCCCCCAGCTAGCCTGGCTTCCCAAATCTGCTGGGGGGCTGGATAACAGGGGCTAGGCTAGGTCCACCTTCACTAGGTACTTGGACTTAACTGGCTACCACACCTAATGGGTTGTTTTTCAGGTTTTGTAGCCGTGCCTTCAATTCACTAAGCCTTACCACCAAAAAAACTAAACAAAAAACAAATAAACAAAAAAGAAGGACAGAAGGAGAAAAACTAGATGCCAACTGCAAAGCTGAAGAATTATGCACAACATGACACCTTTTAACTGTCAGATGGAGTGAGACTGAGTGTGTGTTGGATAGTTGATATTGTGATAGTTATTAATAATTAATGAGCAACATGCATAAATGTGCACAACACTCTTTAGAGACAGACATATGAATCCTATGAAACGGCAAGTATTTCATGAACTCAAACAGCTGGAAGCAACAAACACAACTTCAGCTCCTGTTAACATTTTGTCACACCAGGATTAGGCTGCATTCACTGGTTTGTCTCATTAAAGCTATTTAAAATAACCATTTTTCTTTTCAACTGGTTTTGGGGCTCCCTTCCTTTTGGTGTGAGATTTGGGTAGCATGACAATAAAAGTATAAGTGTCTGTCACATGCCAGAATAATGAGAGTTGGCAACTCTAATGTAGGTATAGCAGCACAGGGTGTTACAACAGGAAGTGAAATAATATGCCAGATGCTCAAAATCAGCTCTGAAACCAATACAATTGTCTCAAATTGATGCAAATGTTCACCATTTGAAGGGCCGTTTCCATCTTCTGTGTCGAAAATCTAGCTATATATTTTAATATCATTACACCATTATTGCTGATTAATTGCCTTGAGAAAAATTAACCATGGAGCTGCCAGTCACTAATTATCCTCCACTGCCACCATATTCCAGAACTGCGGCCCAAAAGTGTCCAAAAGAATAAGGTGAATGTTAAATGGATATAGCACTTTTGCCACCCCAATGTGTCAAGTGGACTGGACACATGGCCAAAGTAAAGAACACTAACAAAAGAAGATTCATGCTTTATGCACCAGTACTGGGCTAAGAAGCACATGAAGACAGAATTGTCAGAGGTTTTACAGACAAATGAAATGAGAGCTGACTGAGTAGCTCACCTTTTCTACATGACAAAAAACAAAGTGTCGTTGCATTCATGACTCTCCTTCCACCATGCGTACAACTTTCTTTTCCATGGCAATATTTGTAATATTTTCATTTTTCATGCTTGATTCTTAAATATCAATCTGCATTCTGTATAACTAACTATTCAGTAGGACAGGTCAGGTACTACAAAGGAATCACCTAAAAATGTTTTTGTTGTTGTTGTTATTTGTTTGCTTTGCTTTGGTTTCCTTGTAATGCATTGTGTAAAACGCTTTAAATTACCACTGTGTATTAAATGTGCTATATAAAGAAACTTAATTTGCCTTGTCTTGTATTATATCAAACTTAAACCACTGCCTCTTAATCAGCCCTGCTCTACTCTGTTTTCCATTTTACACTGATGACATACTATAGCCTTGCTTTTTAGAACTATATTTACAAATTCAATATTTTAGAAAGCTGCAATTCTGTACTACGCAGCTCTTTTAAACTACCATTTTTGCCTATTAACAATTGAAAATATAAGAGTGAGCTGATTCAACTCCACAGGCAGCCAGCCACAGACAGTCGAGTGACCACTTTCAGCAGTAATAGTTCAAGTATGAGTCACTGAGAGTGGAGTGGTTGGTGGATGGAGATTTAACTAGTCTGCTAAGCTGCTGCAACAGTTAACAGTCATACCAGCACAGCTCTTCACCTTTCAACTTCAGGGCTGAGAGGGGCCAGTGGCAGCTCAGCAAGGTAAACCCACAGGTGAAAACATTAGTCAAATTTACAGATTTATGATACTGACTATTAAGGTATATTTAGTATAAAGAAACGCATGTAAAATAAGAAAACAAGACAACAAATATGCACTCTAATATCTTCCTCCGGCATACACATATTCAGATGCTTTATGCCCTGATGGACTTCCCCTCTTTTTCATTTCGCTGTGACCTGTCCACCTTCTTCACATAACTTTATTCTCTCTCTCTCCTGTGCTTCTAATTTGTGTTTCCCATATCCCTTTTCCTTGTTTTTATCTCTCATTTTCTCTTTCTACTTCCTTCCCTTTCTACTCTATCATTGGTTTATTGTGATAATTTAATTTGGCAACCAGTGGCTACTCAGAGACAGAAACACACAGCGAGAACAATCCTGTGTATGAGAAGTTGTGTGTGCGTGTGTGTGTATGTATGTGTTGACTAGATTCCAGCTGGCCTGTGGTGAAGCAAGCTGTCCTAATAAAATGATCCTATGCGCCCTCCTACCTGAAATTTGTTTTAAAACAGCAAGCACACAGAGACACAAAATAATTTCATCATATTATAGGAAAAATTATTAGCATGATAAAAGAAGTCAGATCTCTAAGCTCTTAACAACAAAACAAGAACAAATGGAATTCATTTTTTTTTTTAGGTTTGATTAACAAAGACTACATTGCTTTTGTATTAGTAACATACCAGACTACAGTTGATACATGGTGAGATAATTGCAAGGTTTTGAAAAACTGAAAGAACTGGCAACAGTGAAAAAGCACCAATTTCTTCTGGGAATTTGGGGTAAACGTTTATTTTGTCATTAGGAAGTCTGAGACTTCCTAATCACTTACAAAATTGCCCCACTGAGTCTATGTCAAATAAGGCAAAGGTACACAAAAGTATAGAAAACTAATAAAAATCAATAAACATCAATGAAAAGGTTTTAATGAGCAAAATGAAGAGTAATTAACTGCTAATGGCTTTGCCAGTGATTAAACCCTCACTGATAAGATTTCCTGCCTGTAGGGAAATTCATTTATCCCATCCTTAGCATTAGGAGCAGTGGGCAGCTATTGTGTAGCACCCAAGCTGTAAACCAAGAGCACAGTGAGAGGATAATTTCCCTAGCATGTTTTGTATTGTTTTGTCACCCAGCAGAAATTCTACACAGGAAGGTGCAATCCCACCCAATTTTTGAGGCATCAGTGGCATCCACTTATCAACTGTGTTGCAAAAACAGAACACTCACAGATGACAGATCCCTGATATCTATTCAGACTTTATTTTATTTAAATCTCACCTTCCCTACTGGTTACAGGGGTGAGATGAGGAAGTGCCACAATACTATGAATCATGACCTGTATTAAATTCAGTCTATTTTTCTTGTCTAATATTATAAGGAAGAGTAATTAGAAACACTAATAAGGTCCTTGCAACATCAGAATCACATCAGTCATCAGAATACCTAATCCAATCAGAGTTAATCTTATCCTCAGTTTGATCGACTGACATCAGACCAACTAATTCTAAGATCGATACTTTACTGAACTGAATTATTGGAAAACTTTCCATTGCCTTATAACAATATGTTTTTTTGGTTTTTTTTTTTTGCTCTGACAGTGGCAATGCCAGTTGGTCTAGCCAGTACTCTGGTGGTAACTAAGATATCTCACTAACTACTGGTTAGTTTGCCATGAAACTGGACGAAAACAGTGCCCAAAGGACTTCGATTTTTCTTTTTTTTTTTTTATACATCTTTTTGTATTTTTGTGATCACTTGACTTTCCCTTACTTCCACAATCCAGTTACTGTCTGATGAAAAATTCCAAGTACATTTTTTGATGGAGGACTTAAATGACTTGTCCTGCTTGACTTTTGGTTCAGCACTTTACCATTAAATTTTCATATCAGGCACACTATTAACATTAAATCACGTTAGGCATATATATGAGGGATTTAGCTTAGAGAAGCTCTTTTCCACCGCAACATCTGCAACTGCAGAATCAGCTTTCAGAATCACTGTAATTACAGGAAACCTGTGCTTAGGAAAGCTAATGTCAAAGGCTTAGGACCCTTCCAGTGGGGTCTTATCTGTTCACTGCACATAACTTAACATACATTTTACTGCTCTTAAGCATTAGTAGTTCTTTTGCCACCAACAGATCCATCACATATTTTAAACATAAGAATTAAATTACTGAAATAGGCAAATATCTTCTTTCTAGCACATGTAAGCAACCTTACTAAAGCTCAGGAATTTATTCGTTCATTCATTTATTTATTTATTTATTGTAGCAGTAGTTGTAGTAGTATCCTTACTCCTTATATCATTGTTTACACAACCACCTATCTCCCCTTTTAAGTATATCTTAATTAAACAAATTTTCTTTCATGCTAGAGGACTATTGAGTGTTTTGATGGGTCAAAAGGAGTGCACAAGCATTCACAGGTGTAATCACTGAAATACTGAGTTGTCAGGTTTTGAAGGTGTATGTAAACAGCTTAACAGAATAAGCTTTGCCCTGAGAATGGCAAACAGCTGATTTACTCTGAGTATCACTGTTGGTGTAGGGCACACCTGGCTGAGAGAGAAATAGAGAGCGAGAGAGCGAGAGAGAAATAGAGAGAGAGAGAAATCATTAGTCAGACAGTGGAACTGTCAGGACTCCTGCTGAGTCTCCACAGCTACTCCTGTATGTGAATATGTGTGTTTTAGGGAGTGAACACAGCTGCATGTGTGAGATGAAACAGGCTTCATCTTTCATTCAGCACAAAAACACACACTCACCACACTCATTAAATAATACATTTGCTTTAGATGATATTTTTCATGATATAGGCCCCACACATACACTTTTACACAGGGTTGCACACAGCCTGCCATGTGTGCAACATGACTCTAGTGACTCTAGTATTATGTTCATTCAGGTGTTATCATATGAGTGTCATACTCCTGGCTTACATCTAGTATTTTTTGAGTTCTAGCCCATGTGTTTTTAACTGATATTCTTTCTATTCCATTTGTTAGTGTCACCTGCATTTCATTGTCTCGCTCTTTTTGCCTGTTAGTTTTCTTGTCTTCCATTGTTCTCACTTATTGTTTTATTTTGGTAGTGACTCTCTTTCTGTGTCTCTAGGTACAAGAAGTTACAAACAGGATTTGTTTCTGTTGACATGAATACAGAAATAATATGTACACTGTACACTTAACAGCCTTGCAGAGAAGAAAAAAATTCTCAGTCTTTCTTCTGTTAGTACTTAACCTACTCATAAATTTATATTAGTACTTAACTAATATGTCCAATATTCCATCTTTGCATCAGTTCAATGACCTCCACCCAAAGGCTACAGAATAAATTTCCCCTTCCAGGAACTGCACCATTAAATTATGACCAAGCGATTCATGTTTTGCCAACAAAACCAGCCAAAATGGTTGCTGTTGCACTCTGACAGATTCTGTGGGATAATGCTAGCATGCTAGCCTAGTTAAAAGCGAGTCACAACTAAAACAGTGTATAAATACTAAGATGTCTCTCTCTCCTCCATTTCTCCCTTCATGCTATCCTGTATTCTAACTTTCTACCTTCTCTCCTACTCCACTTTGTTTTCTATATATACAGTCCACCCCGTCTATTCAGACAGTGCATCAAGAAATATTAATTTAATCTAAACAATTGAAAAGAAAATTACTTATTGACAAACACTTTTTCACTCATTACAATGGAATTATTTCAGTCCAAGGACTCGCCTACTATCACGGTACAGTGAGTTATCCCTCTTGACATCTACTGCAATATTGCCAATATGCCACCTAATTCTAAGCTCTTTTTTCCCTGCCACTATACCTAGTGTGAGTGAAGTAAAAATATGCAAGCAAAGCTCTCTGAGCACTTATGACATATACTGTAAAAATGGAGGGAAGTAAACACATTTTGGTAATGTTTCTCATCAAAGAATCTGCTGCTGAAAGTGTTTCCTGCAAGCAATACTTCCACTGTCCCCAAGCTCAAGAAACTGTAAAGAAGCTAATGCTGCATTGCAGAGACAGCAAAAACAAAGGTAAGTGTAATCGTAATACCCAAAGGCAAAAATGCCTTTCATCTGTCAGTGTATAAGTGAAATATACATTTTTTTTAACATCAAATGAGATCTTGTTTATGTATAAAATAACGAGCCAGGAATGTGTGCCTATACCTGTGTTTAATTTCAAATGTAATTTGTATTACAAAACTATATAAAAAGTCAATATTTATAAAAGCAGCCCTGCTCAAATATTTCCATCATTATATAGGTGCAGCATAACAGAAGATAAAACAGTAAAAAAGTAAAACATTTTTAAATGCTATATCATGCTAATTGACCAAGTAAAGATTCTACATTCCAGATCACTCGTAAGGCTCTGTGCATTTAGTTGAAAATAAAACAGATAAAGATATCAAACATAAAATTCCCTGAGAGAGCATCTCAATGGAAGATGTGATGTCTGTCATATGGTAAAAATTGAGGATTTTGTTTGACTTCATGTGCACATCAAGTTAGCTTTGAACCCCTAAACATTTACCAGTAAGTGTTAAAAAGATCAAATCTCTCACAAATATTTCTATACTGTCTAAAAGTAAAGGTAAGACTTGGCCCTTTACTTTTGTCTATTAGTCTATGTATATAGTAAATGGAATGTGCTGAAAAAATATTTGGAGACACAATGTTCATGTCAAGGATTACCACAATTAACTAGAGTTATGTCCAGAAAACACTGTATTTAAAAAAGTGGGATTTTTGTTAGTGAGCAACTAAGTGGCACTGTAAATTGTTGTGTAACTGCAAGTACATTTACTTATATATATATACAACTTACAGAGTAATTTTTTTGCTTGTAAGGTATAGGAAATGGTGTATTGTAACGCAGAAGCAAATTAAAAAAAAAAAACATACTACATGCATTACATTTTGTTTTCACAGACTGAGCTTGCCTTCTTTCTGACCGAAGGTAAAAAGAGGCTTGGGTGATGTCTATGACAGTAACATTTACTATACATGTTATTTTTTTCTGTCAGTCTTGTTTTTTCTGTGGCTATTAATTATAACACATTTAAATGTTTGAAGATCTACTATGAGACCGAAACCTGGCAAACATGGAGTGACAGGAGGAAAACGTAGGATTTATTAGATTATATTCACTGCATTTGTTTTAACATCAGTGTCAGTGTTGGTAGACATGGCTTTATTTTTTAATTAAATTAGGTAATGTATGTGTTGTACTGATTGTATTAATGTTTACAGCAGCTTGAAGTAGCGCAGAATGCTAGTTGACATTTTCCAACTGATGTCGGCACTTCTGATACAGTTTCTAGGTCCCGCTGGAGGCCATTTGATATGTTCCAGAGAGTGACTGGATACAGCTGGTTTAACAGAAGTTAACAGTTTTTTAACTTTTAACAATTATTATTATTATTAAGGATGGGCAAAGCTTTCTAGTATGTTACTCCTAGGGACCAAATTTTAATAAAGTACATTAGAACTTAGAACTAAGGTTACATAACCTTAGAAATAAGCCACAGCTCAGCTGTGACAGTGTGTACCATAGGTGCACAAATGCTAAATGAAAGTGGAGGGATAATATTTGGGCCAGTGTTGAATCCCCTTAATACTGAATCAATTAAGTGCTAAAATTACCACCATAGTAAATCAACTAAACTCAAGCAAAACAATTATAAATATGTCAATAAGCTATTGGATGTTATATTCAACAGAGATATTCATTACATGAAATAGCATTCACCTTACAATTGCACTTTGTCCTTATAAAAACCAAAACAGAACTCAGACTGTCTTTGAATACACCCCCTAAGTTGTGGGGGCTCTGGCCATCGTGCGGTTCTGCTCCAGGTCACAGCGCACTGAAAACACACGTCTTTTTTTTTTTTTTTTTTTGCCCCCCTCCACAT
>VUQI01025783.1:0-14992 GCA_015106735.1 Paratilapia polleni | reverse complement strand
GAAAACCCCCCTCTTTTTTTTTTTTTTTTTTTGCCACGCTTACACAGTCATCGCTCACTAATTGCCAGATTTGGCTGCCTGCGACTTTATCCTTTTCCTCAAACTGAATTTCAAGTTAAAGGGATGCTGTTTTGACCCAGTGGAGGATATTTACCATGTGTCACTAGATGTGTACCTTCAAGCGACTGAAAACTAGGTTTCTTTCTCTCAAAGTTATTGGCAGTTTAAGAAAGAATTTAATTGGAAAACACCTGCTAACTCACACTGCACCTCAACACACAAGCTATTACTTTTATCTGACCTTAGAAGTCCCATTTAAGAATTGTTTTCTACCATTAACTGCAATGGAATAAGGAGTAAAGAGGGAGTGGAATAAATGTCCTGACCTGCAAAACAGTCATCTGATGGGTCTTTCTGTTGTTCAGATATTCAGACAGTAATCTCTCAAAGAAGTGCAAAAACCAAAGTTATCTATTGGTTGTCAGACCCAGAAAAAAACTTGTGACTTAGCACCATTGGCAGCAGCTGTCTCACACTACTAAACACACACTCAAAAAACACATAAACATCACCTCTCACACAGTTCTCACACTTGCACTCACGCACCCTTTCACGACCCTACTCAGTATGCAAAATGAGTAACTTCCTTAGCTGAAGGAAAGACACTGCTTTAATTTTAAATACTGTGCATATGTGTGTGTATGGAGGTTAATGTAGACGTGTGTTATTCCACAATGATGTGAGCATTTGCACTCGTGTCATATATGTCTACATATATGTTAGCTATTAGCTTTTTTCCCCTTATTCCTGTCTGTACTTTGATTTATATTGTATTATCTACTGGCTGTGATGCTACAATCAAAGGAAGGTGTCACTTGTAAAGGTTTGCACATGTCATACCAAACATCTCCTTTCAGGGTTAATGCTGCAGTTGCAATGAGCATCAGAAAGAGAATTGCAGCTTTAACAGTGTGTTTTAATAGACTGTCCAAAGCTATCTTCACAACCCTTCTCTGTGAGTGCATATGTAATGTCTTATCATAATGCTGAGACATTACAAATGTACACTTTGACATAAGCAGCTTAAAAGCATGCATTAAGGACATTAATATATCTTAATTTGAGGAAATAAGTGGCAAAATGTCTGTCAAAGTTCAAAATTCAGTGTTATCAAGACAGACATTTTGGATTTTTAATTCTAGGCTTTGACATGCATTTCATGTTTGTGTGTGCAGTTTTGTACCTGCTTGTATGTGTATGCACTTCTCGGTTTTAGTGGCAGTGGTTAGAACAGTGCTCGAGAGCAGCCTCGGGATAAAAACACACTGTGCTCCAATGTCTACCATTGGTAACCACTCTGTGGTACAACTTAGTGCTGGAGGGCACCTATTTACCCACCAGTGCAATGTACCATTTCAGTGTTAGCAAAATGAGTGCTATCAAACTCCTACTTAAATGGAGGGAGTAAAGAAATCACAAGCTAGAGGAAGAATCTGACAAAATACAAGGTAGAAAAGGGGGAAAGGAGATAAAATGAAGTGGACTATAGAGCTGACTTTAATGACAAAAAAGGCAGAGATTTGTTTTTAAAGCATCCACATCAACAGCAGTCCTCTCTTTCTGCTTTCCATCCTCTTCATTTATATTCCTCCACTCCTCGTCTTGCTGATCAGTTTCCGCTGGATATCGATTACTGCTATAACTGCACAATGCTCATCACATGCCCTCTAGAATCACTCTCACTCTCTCTGCTTCGAGCTTCTCTCTGTGCCCTTCATTTCCTTCTCAGTTGGTTTAGATTTCTAAGTAGTTGTTTTTTCTTTTTATTCTTTTTTCACACAGAAAAGAATGTAATCCCTCTATAGTTTTTGTCACACAGGAATTGGTCTCTCACTTTTTTCTCCTGTGTGACATAAGCCCACTAATGGCATGGTGCTGTGTATATATTTCATTACATCTAATCAGTATTATCATTATTAGATACTCAGAAACCCTAAGAGATAATCTCTATTTACTCATTTGTTTGCGCAGTCATGTTGCTTTTTACACTGCCACTGTTTAGGGATTTATGGACTTTTAAAGCTAAGCAAGAGCCTTGTGTAATGGAAATGCAGAGCTCTTTGGCAACAGACAAGTCAAACAGCAACCAGAGACACTGCTCTCTGCAGTAATGCACTGTGGCTGAAGACTTTTAAACCAACACATCAGTTAGATTTATAGTACTTATTTATTATGCTGCAATTGCTTAAACTAAACAATAAAAATGTTCATATGAGACAAATACCCTGGTTGGATTTAGTATTTTTGACTTTAAAAATTAAAATAGTATTCAAACCAAAAGATAACACGGCAAAGTTCATCAACACTTCCTTATTTACTTCAAATACAGATACATTCACCTAAACTGTATATGTACTGTGGGTCTGCATTTACAGCTTTGGATAATTTTCTGTTTTTTTTTCTGTCTACCTGCATTTCCCTCCAAGTACCGTGTTTCCTGTTCCTTTCTCTCAAAAGCATTCCTTCCTTATGTTGCTCTGTTTTCCATTTCTCTGCCAGTCTTTATGCGTTTCCCGTCTCTCAGCTGAGTGCGTTGACTTTCTCGTCCATCAGAGAGCTTCATCCCCAGAGTGGTGCTTTTATCCGTCTATCCCATCCATGTTCTCCCCTACAGCTTTTGTCTGTCTTTTTGCCTTCACATGGTTCAGTCTGTGTCTCTGTCAGAGTAGTTTGGACAGTTTCTTTCTGCCTGCATTGGTTCCCAACTGGAAAATATTTCATTGCATTAAACTGTGGCACACTGATAAAACTTCACTTCCAGCCATGGAAAGCGATAACTTGCTTAAAGACAATAATGTGCTCTTAACAATGTAACATGTACAAAGCCTTCTGCTGGTCCAAGAAGATGCACCGCTATCAGGTTGATGAAATGTCTGTGATCTCCCTGGAGTGTAACTGAACACTTGTCAGCATCATGTGGATGAAGCCTGGCTGCGTTTGCATGTGCATGAGTGTGTGTGTGTGATTCTCAAGACGATGAAGCATGTGTGTCGTGTGTGTGTGTGTTTATGAAAGTTGGAGTATCTGTCATTTTAGTGATCCAGAAAATCTTTAATTTCCAACACAAGCTGTTGCCAACTCTGTATTCAAGCATGCAGACATACACACAAGATCTTTCATCTCCTTTAGCAAACCCCCCCTCCACCGGACTCACACACACAAAGGACAAGCAATTACATTAACATTTATACCCAACACAGATGTACCTGTCTAGTATTGGGGAAAACTACTAACAACTCCGTACATATACTTCAATAAAAAGGAGTAATACTTTGGGTGTGACAGGAGATGGTGGGAGGATTCTGTTTTCAAGTCGATCCAAGTGAGTGTTTGATGGAGGAGGCGATACCAATAAAAGAGCAAGAACGAGGCAGCAAGACAGAACAAAGAAAGCCTGTAGAGTACAGCACTCAGGTGTTCATCCTGTCTTCTTTTACGTTGCATGTAACACAAGAGTGCAGAGCACAAGACACAAATACAGTTGTGGAGTCTCTACATTTTCAGGCATTCTAACATCAAGATTGATTACAAGACAAAGCTACACAAAACAGGCTAATTATCGCGTCTTCCACATTTTTCCTGCTGCACTAGGGATTTGAAATGGTCACCTTACAAACCACAAGTCTCTGCCTGTAATCTCTGAATTAACCTTGGCTTATTGTCAGTCTGTGATTTACTTGGCTTGCGCCAATAATTGAAAAATATGGATGGGCAGTTCAGCTGTCTATGTTTACATAGTCCTGTGGGACCCCATAGGGAGGTTTATCCAAAATAAAACTCAGTTTGCCTCCCTGTGTGAAGTGAACAGAGGTAGTGGGGATGGGCACACTGAACATCCTTGCACCTGGGTCCACTGCCTTGTAGCTATGGCTGAAGCTGGCACTGTGCTTCACAGGCAGCTGAAAAATTGTCACTTTGTTTTCTGGGTGATGACTGTTGTTAGCTACACAACCAATCTAAGATCAAGATTTTAGATTCTGCTACAGAGAAGAGCTCTTAGAAATACTGAATATAGAGGCTGAAATTCTCTGCAAGAAATACCATACCTGACTGGTTAAACTTTCTCTGCTCTATGTGAAAACACCTTTTATCTGGTGTTACACAGGAGATTTTGTCCCCATTAATTGCAATAATTACAGGGGGAAATGCATCGCTGCATATAAATCACTATATTCTATATTTATATTTAAAGTGCTTCTGAGATGTATGTTTGAAGTTCAGTTGAAAGCATCCACAATCATTAAATAAATCTATCCATCCATTTATTTTTGCTGCTTTATTCAGGTAACAGTTGACAAAGAAACTGAAGCCTCCAACCATCTCTCCTTTGATTCCAAACTGGCTGCAGGCTAGGTGGAATATTTAGTCCTGTCTTCACATATTTTCAGGCAGGACCAGTGTCATCTTCTGCCCAAATGAGACCAGAATAGTGCTGAAATTAGTCGGCAGGCATTCCTTTTAGACCACCTCAGCTCACTCATGTCAACCTGAAAAAAATGTACTATTGTACTACAGCAGCTTTACTCTGGTCTCAGCCCAAATATGCAACATACTCACCTAGTCTCTAAGATACAAGGCACCCTACAAAGCAGAGCCATTTCAACCACTTTCCTGTATTTCATCCTTTCAGTCACCACTCAAAGCCTATGACCATAAGAACGGTTTGGATTATACAGACTGATTGAAAGCTTCACCCTGACCTCAGCTCCCACATAAAAGCAGTTCCGGCTCTGAACCACCTCCTTTCAAAAAAAGAAAAAAAAAAAACATCTCACCCTCACTTTTGAGGTAGAGTGTAAGTACTTTCACTCCATTACTTGGTGAAGCAACTAGATCCAGACCATAAAGGCACATGTTCCTCTTCTATTTTAAAAGATACAAGATGAGATGCCTCATCCCATGGGTACCACCCTTGTTTTTATACTGACCAATGGCAGGAGGCCACATCCTGATGAAAACATCACAGGAACAGTAAATCACAGATACAACTTGACTTTGCCTATACCTTGAAATCCTGCCCACAGTGTGGACACTAGATCACAAATACCACAGGTAACAAAGCACAAAACTTGAAAATTAGTCCTCCTATGGTTCCATTCCCAGAGCATCTCATGTGAAAAACTTCACCTGATTTACTATGTATGTGTGGATTTAACTGGGAAATGCCAATGAAGTGCTGACTTTCAGTGTTCAAGCCAGCACTGTGTCGCATGTCTTTAGCACACTGAATATTCTGTGTACCTCAGCTGTCGATGTCATTATTGCTTGCTTCGGGTTTCAGTGGTACAAAAACAATTGCCTGCTCACATCCATTTGCCTAATTTGAAACTGAATATGGACTGTACTCTTAATTCTAATGAACATTATGCATGACTCCTGCCATAATAGCAATATTCTCATTACCACGGTCAGATATATGTAGTGTTCAAGAGCAAAGAAACAAGAAAAAAGAATATGAAAGTTGCTTGGAAAGTAGTGTGTGTGTGTGTGTGTGTGTGTGTGTGTGTGTGTGTGTGTGCGTGTGTGTGTGTGTGCGTGTGTGTGTGAAACACACTAAGCGGTTGAGAGATAATTGGAAATAACAGTCTATGCCACATGCATTCTTAAACACATTTGGAAATTCCGCCAGAGTCATGAGCAGCTTTCTATTATTCAAGTCATTAAGTCATTAAAATGTAATTTACCACATCCATGTTTGTGAAAGAAGGAGCTAAGACAGAAAATATAATTTCTGTTTCTGAGGTGGCATGGGAATTCAAATTAATGCATGATCTTTTAAATAAATGACAGGGACAAAGTTACTAGCAGGAATTGAGGATATCTTAAGCAGTAAGAGAATCACGTGAGTTAAAATTAGGCAAAGAGCTGCAATGAGAAGCAAATATGATGCAGATGTGTTTTGAAGTTGCTGGGGGGGAAAAGGGTGGTTTTTTTATCCTATTGCTTTAAAAAAATATCTAGCTGCTTGTTCTTCACACAGAATGAATGACTGAGACATATTTTCTGTGGGTAATATGGTACATAGTGATTAAGACTCACATACTTCTCCCACATAGCAACAATCAGCACACTTCCTCCTAATAGCAACCCTTAGCAGTATTGCTTTCTTGTTAAATAAAACACTTTTCAGTAACCAAGGCATTTCTAGGTCACTAAAGAAGAGGCACAGATCAAAATCATTCGGTGCCATACACACACACACTTTGTATCACACGTATACACAGTTGCACACTGTGTTCACAAATGTATGCAGCAGGTAAGCACTAATGCAACAGTCAACGTTGGTTTTCAGTGCATATTAAGTCGTCTGACTCAGCCTGCCTGTCTACACATTGGCCTAGAGAGCTTACAACAGATGTAGTCATTTGAATTGCTTTTTCACTTTGCTGCCGCATGATTTAACTAACCTTAAAAACAGTTTATCGTAAGCACAATAATTCCTGTCCTTTCTTATTGGCAACTTAGTCTCCAAATTTGCTGCTGCACTTCTTGTGTCCCTAATAGTAGGATGCAGTTCCCTTTCTTTCTTCACAATACACTTGTGTTACTAATGTCATTAATCAATGTTCTGTTCAGTTTAGGTAGAGAGCCTGATTGATATTATTATTAGTACCATCATATCATATCAAATCAAAATGGCTACTGTGAAAAAATCAATTAAAAGACAATCCCAGTTCTTATAGTCTCTTATGATGAGTCAAACATTTGATGTTTATTCCTAAAATAATATTTTTGTGACTTTTTGTCAACATTAACATACATACAAAAAGGTACCCACAAGCACTGAATCTCTCACTGACCAGTGGGAACGCTGACATCACTCTTTTGAAGTCAAAAGTCATTATTGCAGGGATACACAGATAAAATATGTTGGTATATGGAACAGATTTCCCGACCACAAAGAAATCACTTTGGCTGTCTGATCTCTCCCCACCCACTGTCACCCTCCCTTAGTCTGTTTCTCTCTCTCTTCTCCCCTTCTCTAAAATCTTTCTCTTCCCACTGATGCCTGTCTCTTACACACATTTATCTTTGACAAAGCTATCAATGAACGACACAAACACATACCTCTCTCTACATCCACATTCCTCAAAAACAAAAAACAGTTTGTCACTAGTTTTCTGTCACTTGGATTGGGCTTTGATAACACTTTATTGAATCCAAATCAGATCACAAGCTTTTCAAAACCTTCATCAAATTTATTTCTGTTTAGTCAGGCCTCAGTCACACAGGCTTAGTCAGCAACCCCCTGGTAACCTCCGGTCACTAGGGAAAAATGTATTTTCCCCAACCAGTTGGTGAGTGGTTGCTGGACGTTGTTTGCTGTCACTGGGTGAAATCTGTCGCAAAGCGGGTGCTGCACCAAAAACCTCCCTGCGATTGCTTTGGTCACTAGCAGATTGCTGTGGAAGAAGACAACTTATCTGCAAACACTTGCAAAATTACCACAGAGCAGTAGTGAAAGTTGAAAAAGTGTGACATAATCTGGAAACGGAGAACGTTCCCTTTCAACGTAAAAGTTGTGCCTTACTGCTGAAACCAACACGTTTTAAAAGGCGCAACTTTTACTTTGAAAGCAAATAGTCTCCGTTTCCAGTTTGCGTCGCACTCTTCACACTTTGACAACCACTTAGCAAGTAGTTGACGAGTGTTTGCAGTCTTCCATACAAACTACGGGTGACCGCAGCAATCTGCTTGCAACCAAAGCAGTTGCAAGGAGGTTTTTGGTGCAGCACCGTGTAACTCTTTATGACCAGTCTCACCTAAGAAACCTTCTGCAACCACCAGCAACTGGTCAGGGAATACAAATTTTTTCCTAACAAAGGGTGGCTGCCAGGCAGTGGCCAAGTGGTCTCTAGGCCTGTGTGACTGGGGCCTTACATATTTGCTAAAGGAGATGAAAGATCTTGTGTGTATGTCTGCATGCTTGAATACAGAGTTGGCAACAGCTTGTGTTGGAAATTAAAGATTTTCTGGATCACTAAAATGACAGATACTCCAACTTTCATAAACACACACACACCACACACATGCTTCATCGTCTTGACAATCACACACACACACACACACACTCATGCACATGCAAATTTGCTTTTATTTTTTAATTTTAGTTTTAAATAATGCCAACTTGAAACTCAGTGTGAATTCTGTTCCAGTTCTGTATTTATATATATATGATCACCAGCCACAAACAACAAATTGTAGCTGCTACAACCAAAATATGAGATAATCATGAGATAAGCATCAAAAGATGTTCAATAAATTTGATAGTCCCGACACACAGTCAACCACCCAAATCTGAATAATAATCCCCGATTCAAGGCTGTAAGGTTATTGAGGTCAAAATATTGATTCAGTGGATAAAAAACTAAACTGTGACTCTTACATATTTGAATGTGACACATCCAACTGATCACTTCTTTTGTGAAGCAACACCACCCTGTGTAACTGCAAATATACAAATCACCCACAGTCACAGAGTACTGTTACAGAGTCATGGGTCTTTTTAACTGACATTGATCAGTAGACACGTTTACGTTTAGCTGTTAAGGAATTAGCATGAATTAATTGGGAACAACTAGTAGAAAGTGTCCAAAATTGGCACAGCTGTCAGAATCCATTCCTACACAGGTACAGGCAGACAAGCACACATATGCACATAAGAGGCTACAGTCTCCACTATCACAGGGGACCAGACCATGCCAGTCCAGTTAGCTTTAGAGCAAAGTCAGAATGTGACACCACTTACATAAGATGAGAGCTCCATCCCCCACTCAGCTGAACTAAGCTCCCACTTCACAAGGTCACACTGGAACTGATGGGCCACTCAATCAAGCAGCCTGTTTTACCCATCATCTGTCCAAAATCTGTTAAGTACATACTGAATCCTAACTGTACATAGAGTAGTACAAAATTTTCTCCAGCATAAGGGGGCAGAAAATGCCAGGATGCAGAATTTGAGGTCAAAACTGTGTGCTAATGTGTGTTTATCAGTAAGCTACAGGAATATGGAGAATTCAAGCCAAAATAATCTCCTTATCTGTGAACTTAAAGTATAGGTGAGACCATTTTAGACTTTCTTGAAGTGAGTCAGATGAGAAGATCTGACTCTCTAATCCACTATTTAAATATGAAGGTGGAGCCAGCTGCTGATTATCTTATCTTATCATCAAGACTTTAAAACATGAGAAACCATGAGTCTGATTCTGTCTAAAGGGCACTGAATCTGCCTACCAACACATTTTAAGCTTCCTCTTAAGCCATATCTCATTTGATTAATGTAAAATCAACAAATCTTGGTTTTTGGGGTGGTTCTCTGGAGGACTACAACTTTGTGGTAGTGGCTCATGAGGTTGCCAGGCAACCAGCAGAGCCTCTAGCATGCCCTGTCCAGGAAGAGCTACTGCATGGCAAAAAAAAAAAAAAAAAAAAATACTGCTGCAAATAACCTCACTGAAAACTACTTAAAAACAACATTATTATAGCCATTACGATCCCTTGCATGAAAATTAATGATATATAATGATATTAATAAAAATGATTAACTGATGGACCAAAAGGCAGCAGTGAAAGCTCACTGCAATTTATCAATTACCATAATTGTGTATCATTTTTTAAAGTGAAGTAAACTGTAGAACTTATTCAGTATGCGTGTGTGTATGCGTGTGTGTTGTAGTGAACTGTATTAATGCAACATGCTACATTTCCTGCAACATTATGGCAAAAGTGTGTATTTGTCTTAGCTTTGATTATTTTGTCATAAAACATTAAAAAGCATTATACTAATGGAGTGTGTGAAGAGAAAAGAGAGACAGAGAGGGAGATGATAGCTTAAAAGCCCACTTTAATACATTACTTATCAGTGGCCTTGTTTTGTGTATGTCTGCAACTGTCTCGATCACTTATAAAACCACTTACATTTACACAGTGGCATAACACTGGATTTTCTAAATGTGTGTGTGTGTGTGTGTGTGTGTAATAGGCTGTCCACAAAGTCTTACTAAGCCTGAGAGTATGGAGAGCTGACACTTTTTTTGGATAAATCATTCCACGTCACATAATAAATTCCTCAAGAGGAAAAAATGGATAGAATGGGAGAGGACATAGTGGATATAATCTTCCAGTATCCAGACCTTCGTGGGAGACAAAAAAAAAAACATATTTGTGGATACTGAGAGAGGTCATTATCATACATTAAATTACAGAGAGACCAGCACAGAACCCAAAGCTTCCAGTTGTATAAGCTCTTATAATTTATGAAGAACCAGCTGCTGTAGAGCCTTTGAAGCTTAAGACAGTTTTGAATATGCTATTTACATTCACGGGCACATCGTGTTACAAGAAAACATAAATATGTCTTTAACAACATTTGAATTATGTATTAATAGAATGAAGACTTCAAAACTTTCAGTACTACTATACTACAGTATGTAACTCATTGAGGCTGGTCAACTGAGCTTATAAATTTAGATCATCAGTTTCACTACACAAAAAAAACTGTAGTCAGGGTGGCAAACCTGGTAAGCCTTCAAATCAGTATGCATCCTTAAAAATGATAGTTGTACAAAAAAGAGCAGTACAAAATGCACACAATGGACCTGACACATGACTACTCTACAATAAAAAAATGAACAAACAAATCTTGTATATTCATTTTTCGGGTGGTTGACAGCTGGATAACATTAACTTAGCGGACAGTGTTAACAAATGTATTTTTTCTTTTGTTCTTATTAATATAAATATGTGCAGAAAACCAATAGCATCTGAATTAAACCATTGTTGTATTACTGTTTGACAGACATGTTGAGTTTTAAATGCCACAGCTGAATTGATACAGTTTCAGATTTTAGATTTATTTTTAGTACTACAGTTATTGATCATGGATGTATTGAGGAGCTCTGGACACCGTTAAAAGATGGTGCCCCATTTGAAAGTTGATTACTGCACGTATACATCATAAAACCTTAGCCATGTTTTTGCAAGTTTCCTCACCTGGCCAACCAAACTGGCAGACTTTCTTCTCTCCTCACACATGCATGGGATGAAATCACTTAATCATATTCACAACCCAGCACCATTTCTAGGGCCTCAGTGGCAACAGTGAAAGTAATAAAGAAACCGTGCAGCTGAGAGAGGACGCTTCTGTTTGTATGCTTCAATTATCTCCAGACAATAAGGCATTAATTGATTCATTCCTGTGGCAAGATGTGTCTTTATAATATGTCTTGTAGGGAGTTTTTGTGTTGTTGTTTAATCATATTGGATTGTTTTATATTTGCACCTATGTAATTAGTTTGTGAGACTGGGGTGTCAGATCAGATCAGTTCAGCTTAAGTAACCTAATTTCCTAAAGGCTCTTGGGACCTTAGACATTTGGTTAAGTGTTCCAACCTTTTGTGGAAGCAGATCTTTCTCTGTTGACATATACATTAGTGATGCTGTGATTCATTAATTACATTGATGTATTGATTATAAATGATGCCATTATATATACATCAGTCTCCTAAAGTATTGAACCACTTTCACTTGAGAAGTAGGCGTGCCTGCACAATGCCTTTTTGCGTTTCGTTCTACAAGGTGTTATTCAAAAATAAAACTAATAATCGTAATTGAACTCTTTAAGTAAAAAAAAAAAAAAATAGTTTAGTTTTCTCTTTGTACTCTTTATGGCTTCATGAGTTTGTGTATTCTTCTGCAGTCACTCGTTTTTTTTTCTATATTTTTAAAATATTTGTCTATATACACTTTTGATTAAATTTACTTACTTTAAAAAATCAATTATAGGAAAAACTACTCATTAAACTGCAATTATATTTTAAACTAGTTTCCGTGGTTAAGAATCTCTTTCAAAGAGTGAACTGTCAGAAAGCTAGACGGTTGTGACACAGCTAGATTTTATGGCAGAAGAGAAGGTTGTCTGCTTTCAGCTACACTGTTAAAAAAACCAAAGCTAAAAAACCAGCTGGATTTAACTAACCAAACAGGTAAGAGCCTTCCATTGGATAATTACTGCAGTGATTAATATGTTTCATCTGGCAACAGGTTATTTAACCCTAAATGATGCAGTGAGTAGCTTCTCGTTTCTTCAACCATGTCAGAAAACATATCCTGTGGTTGTGGAAAAGATGTTAGTCCATTTCTGAAGGGTCAAAGTATTGGCCTGTATCAAGCAAAGACAACAACTAAGGAGACTGCTGACACTGCTAAAACTGACTTAAGAACTATGTCTCTGGAAAGTCCCTCTGTTGGACTGAGGATATTCTCAGACAGGCTTCTGTCAACTCTGATACACATCACCAGCTACTTCCTTTCACCTGTCAGTAAGGAGATTGCTAGAAGGGCATAGCACATGTCATGATTCAAGCTGTCCCCCTGGATCCCACATGCTTCATAATTCTTATTCCTCTATGGTCTCAGGCACAATTTCAATTTTAAAGACCATGCTGCCTTGCATCTTACTTTGTTAGAACAGTAAAAAAAGAGATGGTCATCTATTCAACAACTACTGAATTTGGCTTGATTCTTATTCTTCAGTTACAGCGAATATTTCCAAATGTTGGAAACTTTGCTCTTTTGCATCATTGCTGGTCTATATAAAAGTGGGATGTTTTTGCCTTTAGTTGTATTTCAAATGGTGAAATGCGTGCCACAGAAGTCTGCAGTAGAGTACTATTTGCTTTCATAAGTACACATAAATTGTGATGTGCTGAATTATTAATTTGCTTTTGGGTAAAATTATTGCTGCTCATAGCATTTAAGCTGCACAGAAGCTAGGCTAACTATTAGCATTTAAACTCCATGTCTGTTGGCATATTAACAAGACACAGTCTCAGAAAGAACTTCACAAAAATTGATGGGGACTGCTTCTCATCCACTGAGACAATGGTAGGCTCCCCAAGGGATGCACTGTGTTTTTTTAACTTAACACTGAACAGTGACATTGACTACCAAACCACACATTTCTCTGGTGCAGTCATCTCTTGATTCCCAAAACAGCATGCAGACAAGCAGCTTCAGGCTCATTAATAATGAGTACAAGTCTAGGCAGGCTTGCTGTCTCGCTCTTTCTCTGCCTGCTTAGGTCTGTGATAGAAATGAGAAGCCTCTACAAGGGTTTCTACAGTACAGCTGTTAACACAGCCAGAGCTGGTAATAAAATGACCTGTTTCCCTGCAGACATAAAGACACATTCATAACAGTCTCTTTGCAACAGCTGTCGTTCGAGAACCTTTCACAAGCATGATAACACTGCTGTAGAAGCTTTCAGAGAGAAAGGATGGGACAGGGGTTAGAGGGGATGACGGAAGTCACCCACTGCGTTAACTAAAAAAAAAGAAGCTAGGGGAGATAGTAGAAGCAGAGAGATGGAAGGTGGAAGAGAACAGTTAAATTAAACGAGCAAGAGAGTCAAAGATATACCATGTATAGAAGAGAGCGAGGGACAGTGAGTGAGAAACAGAGTTGAAACATTGTGCTGACAGTTGCAGCCTGTCAACACACACATCATAGGATTTTGTTTTTGTTTTTGCATGTGTGTTTGTGTGTGTGCATATGCATGTGGTGTGATATTTAAATATGCTCTGCCAGCTATCACAAGTAAAGACGAAACTGACATCTATCTCTCTCTCTCTCTCTCTCTTTTTCTCTGTCTTTTGGGATGTCACTGCTACCTAGCAACCACGTGTTAACCTTGGATGCTATGCCAATATGTTATATTATTTGCTATTTTTGCCAAATTTCACACTTCCCATTGATTCAGATCAATGGCCCAGCTAATACAACGGGTAGAAACCAAGCAAGTAAATGTCTTTCAGACAGAAATGTGTGTGTGAGTGTATGTGTGTTTGTATATGTGCATGCCCAAACTATTTTGATCAGCTTCAATTGTGCCAAATCAAATGATTGTAGTACCAAGTGAATAGGATGGCTTGTGCGGATTGATAAATATCCCTGAGATTGCATAACAACTAATGAAAAAATGTAATAATCAACCTTTTTAGCACTGAGTCAAAGCTAACTTGAATCCATGTAGATGACAATGTCAGACATTTGACATTGCTACAGCATAAAATTTATCAAGTAAACAACCTGCATGATGATCTGCTGGAGAGGCAGAAGTGAGGAAGCTTTTTTCTATTGAATAGGGTGACTGTGGGTGTGGACTGTGGTAAGGTATCACTTCCTGTTCCTGTTGCATCGCACAGTGGTGCTTGTTATTGAGCTTAAATTGTGTTGCTTGATTAACTAACTACAAACTTTCACATAATGACTTATTTTGATATTTTAACCTACACGTGCTTTATTAATAGCACACTTCTAGTGAACCAGCTGCAAATTTATATTCATATCATACACTGATTGTGTCGTTAGGGATCCGCTAGCTTACCGTAGCTTTTAGCTTAGCTTGTAGCCGAATCACTGTCAGCATGGCTTCTCCTGTCTCACCTCTTTCCTGCTCTGTGTCAGATGTTTAGCTATTCCTCGGCCTCCTTTATTAATAATGATACTTGTAATAAATGTAGCCAGTTTGTAGCTTTGGAGGCCAGGCTCAATGAATTGGAGACTCGACTCCGCACCATTGAAAATCCCATAGCTAGCCAGGCCCCTGTAGCCGGTGCGGGCGAAGGTAGCTTAGCTCCAACTAGCTCTATCCCAGCAGGCCCCGTGCAGCCGGGGAATCAGGCCGGCTGGGTGACGGTGAGGAGGAAGCATAGTCTGAAACAAAAGCCCCCGGTACACCACCAACCCGTTCACGTTTCAAATCGATTTTCCCCACTCAGCGACACACCGCTGAGGAAAAAACTCTGGTTATTGGTGACTCTATTCTCAGAAACGTGAAGCTAGAGACTCCAGCGACCATAGTCGATTGCATTCCAGGGGCCAGAGCAGGCGACATTGAAGGAAATTTAAAACTGCTGGCTAAGGATAAACG
>VUQI01025782.1:0-11839 GCA_015106735.1 Paratilapia polleni | reverse complement strand
GGGGGGGGTTACAACAAATAGTCTGAAAAGCCAACATCTCAGGTTACAAAATAGAAAACCATCTTCATGTAAGAATTTTTCACATTCTCATATTTCTGTTTAGCTTTCAAAGTTGAAAGGCTCAAACAGGGTTCTGTAAGAAGTAAATAGAATTTACTGTTTACCAGCAGATGGTAGCATTGCACCTCAAATTGCAGAAAGCACACTTCAAACAGTGGACAGCCAGAATGTCACCGAAACACAAAACAATTGTTGTTTGATTTGTTGGTCGCCCACTTTCCCGCATGAAGAAAAAACAATGTGTGTGACTCAATCTGATTCAACTTTCACTTGTTTGAACTAATTACAGTTGGCCATACTGTTCTAGTCTACTGTTCATCATGCATGTATCCCTTCCTACCTTTACCCATCTGCTCTTTCGTCCCTTTACCTATTCATCTTTCAGCTTCCTTCACTTTTATTTTTTTTTTGCCTCCAATCCACTGGTCTTCCTTCCACCTATTTTAGTTCAACTACAAAAATACATGACTTTGCATGGGAAACTGGTCATTAAAATATCATAAAAAATAAAGAATTAAAAAATGAGAGTATGATAATGATGACGTGCGTCTGTGTGTGATAACTTTTCTGTAACTGTAATGTAACCAAGTGAATTAAAATAGAAATTCCACATGTTAAAAAAAAACAAAACACAGAAGATCTTCAGAAATAACATGAAATGTAGCTAAATAAAGCCTCATTTCATTCATACATTTGTAAAAGATAAGTGTGTTGGATTGGCCATGATTAGTGTGTGTGTTATTAGTTTCCTCAGTGAGTATTATGCTTCCACTTAAACAAGATCGGATGTTTTTTGATGTGAATCTTTTTTTTTTAAAACCATTTCCTTCTCATGAAAAGTTATTATATCTTTAATGTAAATAATGACTTTTATTTCATGTGAAGTACAAATATGTAGGAAAGCGGTAAAGAATTAAAAAAGGAGCAGAGACAGGAGAGGTAGAGGAAAATGAGAAAATGAGCACAAAGGGGTGAAATAAGGAAAAATAAACAAGGAGAGAACAAAAGGAGAAAGAAAGACTGAGAGGGAGAGAGAGGGAGAGACAGAGAGGGAGAGAGAGAGAAAAGGGGGAGCTGTCTGTGGGTTGAAAAGACGTGGGCTGTTATTTTATTTCCTCTGTGGGTACACAACAACAGCGCTGTCTGTCTGAGCTGCTGACACAGCAGAACTAGGAAGAGACATTTTACACTCACATTCTTACACACACACACACACACACACATCCAAATGCATACATGCACGCACCCACACATGCATTCACATACACATAAATGCTGTTAAACATGTTATTGACATGACGGCCAAACAGACGCAAATTGACCCGACTATGCGCATCTTTGTCTTTGCAAAATAGAGACAATATTAGGCTGCAGTGGGGTTGTAAATTTGTGCTTGTGTGTCACAGTTTTCTCTTTGAAAAGTCTTCAGTGCTGTTGGGTTGTGTTAAAACCCTAAAAGCATGTAAAAAGTGCTGAAAATCTTCTACTGACAGTGACTGATTCGAACGTGTGTGTGTGTATGTGTATGTGTGTGTCTGTTTGCGTGTGTGTGGGTTGGCCTTTGTGTTGAGGTGAGGCAGAGATCAATGCTGAGGCAAACAGAAAGGTTGAGACAAAACTCACCATCCTCTCTGCCTTTCACTGCTCCTTCTCTCTTTAGCTCACCTCTCTCTCATCTTTTACCTCAACCTCTCCAATCCTTTCTTCTCCCTGAGCTGATATTATGTGTGTGTGTGTGTGTGCATGTGTGCGTGTGTGCGTGTGGAGAAAATCAGTTAAGAGGAATGTTTGATTGATCGCAAACTAATAACCACAGTTGAGTCTCAGCCGCACACTGACCAACCGACTGAACAATAGGCTTCCAGGCAAAACAGAAGTAAGGTTAGCTATCCATCTTGAATAACACCCTGTGTCTCTTTGTCTCTGACATACACACATACACAGATGCATGCAAGTAACATTTGAAAAACACAAAAATATTGGACCAAATATGTTTAACGCTAAGGACTAATGTGTGCTCATGTAATTTACCTGCATTTCTATAGCACTTTAGGCTACAAGTCCCATTTTAATACACTCATACAGTGCTTTATTCTATACACTTCAACTAACTCCCATCCATGGCAAATCAGAATCACTGATTAACCTGAAACACATATCTATGTACTGTGGGAGGAAGCTGGAGGAAACCCAGGCAGGCACAGGGAGAACATTCAAACTCCACAAGGAAGAGCCCCAGCCAGGGTTTGAACCAGGAACCGTCCTAATGGTAGGTGCTAACCAATCCACTACTGTGCTGGCCTACTTGTGTGTGTCTGCATGCGTGTGTGTCTGTAAAAGTGGGCAATAGGGAGAGTGTGTGTTGGGCCATCACGTGCCACCAGAAGCACCAAGTTCGGTACACCTCCTCCAAGTCTCTGGAACTCTACTGGAGGGATGAGCATTATGTTTTCAAAAGATATTACTTCATTTGTTTTTTTTTGTTTTTTATAACAGTGTTGTGGATTGTTGTGTAACATGTTGGTCCAAAGGTCTTCAACTGGGTTGAAATTTGATGACTGTCAAAGCTATAGCATAGGAATAATCATTTTCATATATATCAAACCATTAGGTGATGCCTCATGCCCTTTAGATTTGGGCTTTATCATGCTGGACGAGACCATTCCCTTTAGGGTAGAAATGTTTTATCATAGGATAAAGGTGGTCAATGAGAACTTTGTATTGATTGGCAGTAACTCTTCCCAGACAAGTGGACCCAAACTATACCACTAAAATGCTGCCTGATCCCTTTACTGTAGGGGTCAAAGGTTTACAGCTTTCTTCTAATTAACCTGTCTGCATATCCAAGCAGTAGGTTTTTACTTGGCTGATTGCTCATTACTAATAAGATCACTATAGATCTTTTTGTTCTCTGTAGAACTACATTTGAGCACGCATTGTGTGTGTGTGTTTGCACGTGGGCGGTACCAATGGTACTCCACCACCATATTTGTGTCCGTACAGTAAGTGTGTATTTGTGCGTGTGTGTTCAGAACTGAAGGAGAGCGATAGTGGCAGTTTATGTGTGTGCATGTGTACCTTACAAGGTCATGCCTCAGGGTTTCTATGCTGACACACACACACCTGTAGTGCTCTCTCTGATCATGTGACTAACTGTCATGGTAACTGTCACCAAGTGCAGTGATTGATCAAAGAGTTATGTGACAGGAGGAGGCAGAACAAACAGTCTCTGTCTCTCTCTCTGCCTTTCACACTCACACACACACACACACACACACACACAGGCTGACAGTATCATACACCTAAAGCTCAGAGAAACAATTCACTTGTGTTACCTATTCAAACCCAGGAGATAAACGGTTTCTAATGGTTCTTAACAAAGATGTGCAGACCTGGTGTGAGCATGTGATCAAACTAAGTAATGGGCCACTTCAATCACAACAGTTTATTCAGCAGCTTCGTGCTTTATAAAAAGGGTTATCTTGTATTCTTACAAACCACATGTCACAGAGAGACAAGCTCATTTCCTGTAATTTAGCTATCTTGGCTCCAGTGAGGCCTAACCTGGTTCCAGACCTTCTCAGATTTGTTCTGTAATTAGATCTCTTGTTGTGGCCACTCATCAATGTTTCCCTCAATGAGAAAAATAATTCAGCCTAATGACCTTAGTAGGTGGTATCAGAGGCATCATAAGGCAAACATGGCACTTAAATGGCATGCTTATCCTGAACAGAAATCTATGGGAGAATTCTGTAATGGTAAAGATGACATCTGCTTTTTCAACATCCAAACCAGGACACACATTGGTCAATTGTGCTGTGCAAACATACAGAGTCTCAACTGTGTGCTGGCAGGCACATCTGCATGTTACCATAGTAAAGATGTAGCTATATGTAGATATTGTTTTTGTCTTTCTTTTTTTGACTTACTGTATCCCTAATGTGAATTAACATCGCCCATTCATTTAGACTGGGGCTTGGTGTTTTTAGTATCAAAATATCTGCCCTGACAAAATACTAAGATGGATCCAGAGTGCCAAGACTTCCCTTTAGAACGATTTTGGTGGTGTCATGAATTGGAACATCATCATCTGACATTGCCACTTGGCAGCCATTTTGGTGAGGCCTCGGGGCAGTTATTTCAGCAGTTATTTTGAAGCTCCTATCTAAATGATTTGGGAGAAAACCATAACTGTAATTATGCTGCTAACAAAACATCGGCTCAGAAAGCTAGCAAAGAACCCAGAGTGATGTTAAAACTGAGTGTATGTTGAACCCAGCCGAGCAGCCGGAGCCTGATCTTCAACAGGTAACAGAGGCAGTGATGAGCAGTCAGGCTCTCAGTATTGTAGCCTTCATTTCCACCTGTACATGTTACTATAGTAGAATTGCACTGGTGATCGCTTTGAAGTCTCTTTGGGCTGGTTTTCAACTTTGCTTTGTGTTGTTGGCTTTGTGTTCATACTTAAACATTAAAAGAAAGACCGTATGTATGTCTTCATTAGGACAGGGATTTCTGCTGGTGTGTGGGACTGTAGCAAAACAAATTAACAAATTTGTTTCTTTAGGGAGTAATTAAGTAATGTAATGCATGAGTGTTAAACAAAAGTAACAAGTAAGTTTTTTGAGTGATGACACCAACACTGCTTAAACACAACCCCAGCATCTAACTAAGTTTCTTGCTTAAATGAAGAAACTACCATGCTTTAAATTCACATGAGCTGAAGATTTCTGTGATAAGGAAGCTACCAGTAGAGTCTCCAAATTAAATCCATTTACTTTTGTACTGTGGGTCATTTTTAGTTTACAGCAATTACAGTGACGTGTCTAATTTCCCACAGAAACAAAGCCGAGGCTCATGGTTATTAGAGTGTCTGCATCCATCTGCCATGCCAAAATGTCAGACTAAACATTTGTCAGAAACAAAGATGAGATTTTTTAAAACCGATTTATTTATTTTAGCTTCATGTTGAAATATGGTAGTAATTACTAAGAGCCAAGTCAAAGTTTTCTGCATTGATCAAAGAAATATTTTGTATTAGAGGCATTACAGCAGCCAAACCAGGAAACATATGAGCCATTTCTTATGCATGCATACATGTTCACAATGTTTCAACTGTGTGGCATCCAGAGGTGGGAAGTAATGAAGAACAAATACTTCATTACTGTACTTAAGTAGAATTTTAAGGTATCTGTACTTTACTTGAGCATTTATTTTTCTGACAGTCTTTTACTTTACTCCCTGCATTATAACACAAAAATCTCCACTTTCTGTTCCTGTTGTGTGTACATTTTCACAACAGGTGCTTAACTTTAGGTTTAAGGCATTTGAGTGGAGTTATTAGTTCCCGTCACTGCTCACCATTCAAATATCAAATTGATTTGAACCTAAATGGAGGGAACAATAACACATGAAAGACTGGTGTATCCATCATGGGTGCTTATCACACACAAAGAGATGAAGGGGGCAAAAAACATATAATTTATGCATCATTTATAGCACAGTACACAGGGGTTAAAGTGGGCCAGAATGATCCGTAACAGCATTTTTGGTGTCCATAAGTTTTGGTCACAGTACTTCAGCATCTAGCTAGCGCTACAGAAGAGGAGTAAGCATGAAGGGAGTATTGTTTTTTTAAGCAACAGGTAATTTCATATGCAATGTTTCTAACACCTCAACAAATATCAACAAACACACAAAGTGTTTCTGTGCAGTTTGTCACATAGTGCGTCTGCTAGCTAAAGATACAGCTGCTGTATTTTCCAGGGAGAGGAGAGGAAGATTATTTTTAAAGGCAGTTCTTAAAGGTAAGAACTGCTCAGTGACATTTGATAAAGTGGAAATTTAAAGCTTACATGTAATATCCTCATTTATTTTAGAGTTTTTTTTATGTGTACACAATGTGTTGCATGATGTGTTTTTTCCTATTGTGAAACATCCTGCAGAACAAATTGAAGTATACTAACTTTTTGTTATTCAAAGTTTGCATGAAAATATTAGGCAGTTTAGAGAAGGGTACACTGGTTAGTTTACAGTACTGTGGTGAAGTTTACAGTAAGGCACTATGTTGGGCTGGTGCAGAGCAGCTGTGGTGTTCATGGTCAATGTTAGGTTACATGAAGGGTAGCAGACATCAGTTTAAATTTAAGCTGATGATGAGGATTAGATTCACTCACTTAATTCCACCTTTATACCAGCTTTATACTGTGTAGGGGTCAGAAATCAGCCATGATACCACATGTAACATCTACTTATATCCACAAAGAGCAGCACCAGCACAGGTCAGCTGATCACAACCTGTACACAAAATCTAGTTGTGCTCATAATAGATATTATTGTGACTTGTAAGTGATTCTTTTCCCCATGCTGCACCACTACAACTGATCTTAGAGTTCCCCCACCTGCTGAATCCTATACATTAACCCCTGACTATACTAATTTTTCTGTTTAGGTATGGATGCAAAGCCATCCATCTACAATGCAGACAACAGCTTTTTTTTCTCTGCTTGTGTTCTACATAACAAATATGATGAACGAATATTATTTTATTATGATATCAATATGACACGAGGTTCAGTTAGCTTGGCAAAAAATAGCTGGTAGAAATGTCCTCCAAAGAGTTACTTTTTACTTTTACTTTTACTTTTACTGCTGACCATGAACATAGTGTATGTGTAACTTGTGAGGGGAAAAAAGCTTTTTAAACCTTATTTTTAGGTGAGAGTTTTTATGTTTCAGTGACCACTGAAGTATAATTGTTTCTGTCCTGGATGCGGTTTGCACTTTACTTTCACATTCTTGTCCTTTCTCACAATAAAAATAAAAGCAAGGTTCATATCTTCACTTCTCAAAAGTTGTAGACCATGCCACCATTTTTTCCTCCTCCCTGTACACCAACTAAAATCAGCTGATTGTAGTTGCACAGTAAGAAAAAGGCATGTTGGATGTTTTTATTCTTTCTATCCACCCATTGTGCAGATAATGGAAGAACCTTTGCAACACAAGTAATGACATGATTGTAACTGTAATGTTATTTCTGAATTTAGTACAGTAGTGATTTACACAGTCACATGATAAGCTCAAGGTTGCTGGTTCAATTCCAGCTGGAGATACAAATCCCCTTTGGGGTTGCATCAGGAATGGCATCCGACGTAAAAAAGAAGAAGAAAAAAAACCCCAAACCAAAACCTCTGCCAAATCCAACATGCAGAGCTATCCGCTGTGGCAACCCCTTGTGACAAGGGAGCAGCTGAAAGTAGCCTCTTTAATGTGTTACTGAAAAAATGTAATCTGATTACATTAATGTGTGACTTTAATCACGTTACTTTGTAACGCATTACACCCAACACTGTGCTTTAGAAATCCAAATATGTCCAAAGCTGTCTGATAATTTAAATAAAACGTTTGAAGATGACAGAAATCTGGGTGTTTCTCTCACAGGAAGCTTTCAGTGAAAATTCACTTGAACTTTTGGGGCTTTCGCTATCCTTAACAAGAATTCTGTAAAGTATAAAAATTACAAAAATGCACAATATTTTCCCTTTAAATGGGTTTATAGGCTAATTTTATCAGGTTATATGTTTAGCAGAATAATGTTTCACAGGGCACAACTTTCATAACTGCTGCATACAAGTGGACTCTTGCACTCTTGCAGACAACAACAAAGACCAGTGTGATTGATTTGGTCGTTGCCATGGTAATACCATATCTGAACAAGTCTGTTAGAAATGGTAAACACATATTGTCACACACTTGGCTCATTCTACTCCTTTTTTCTGCATTTTTCTTTTTTTTTTCTGTTGGACTTCATCAGAATTCACTTGGAAACAGATACCAATTATTTTACAGCATTAAAAGATCTCCATGTGCTCACTTCCACCACACACTGAATAAAATGGCTGCTTCTGTGTAAAAAGTGCTCCACAGTAACTTAGTTTCTTTATGTTTGTCCAGGTAATTGGGGTTGATCGTGTCACCTAGCATCTTCTTCTTACCTTATTCTTCCCTTCAGCTATGTTATTCAAAACTAAATCACAGAAAAAAGAAATCTCATCTGAAACATAATCTCATCAGCTTGTGAAGTGGGTGATTCCATAATGTCTATTTAAATACTGCAGGAAAGACAGTTGCAGATCCCAGACCAGAAGGCAGGCAGACAGATGCCTGTAATTATGTCCTGTGAAATGATGAAACATTTGTGCATATATTGTGTGCAAAATAGTGAGTTTTCTTTTTTTCTGAATTCAGTTATTACTGTGTAACAATAGAGAAATGCATGTCATGGAAATATGTTTATTTTCTGTAGGAACTTTTAAGTCAAGTGCTCTCCATGATGGCATTCTTTTCCTATAATAACCCATTAACATATCTGTACCTGTGCAAACACCTGTGTTAATCAGAAGTTTTTTTCTTGCTCTAAGGCAGGACTACTGATATAAAAGTGTGTTCTGCACTATTGGAGAAGAGTTAATGGTATTTTTAAATACATAATGTCTCACATTAACCACATCATTACCTCAGGTCATGCTTGTGTTTTATTAAGCCAGTAAATAAGGCTAATGTACAACTGCACACCTCATATTTACTTACTGTACTAAAACATTGCTGTAATTCATGTTCATTATTTTAAAATATTTTTAATAATAACAAATAATGGTACTGACTGCAATAGAATACTGTAGATAAAAATTAAAATCCGATTGGGTGTGGAGTGTGCATGGAGGGTAAAAACAGTGGTTCGGGGTCCGTGAACTCTGTTTGACTGATAGGATTATATAACTGGCCTTTTCTATGTACATTTTTTGGTTTCACAGTTATCTATAATATCTATATTATAATAATCCATGACAAATATATAATAACATCCAACCAAGACTGCATAAAGTGGACGCAACAATGAGGTCAGCATATAGATGAGATAATAAAATCCAGCTTTTTTGATAACTTCAGATCTTCCCCACAAGCAATCAAGACTGCCCACTTCTTGCTGTCTTCTGTTATTGTCTTAGGAAAATCAAATTTTTCCAATGGACTGATGAATTTAATTCCTAAATAGTTTATGCCATCTGGATTCCACTTAAAAGGAGCAGTGTCTAAATGTGACTGGAAATGTAAAATTAATGGCCTAACTCCTTCTATAATTTAGTTTGGAGCCACAAAACTCTCCAGATGTAATCATTCATGTTCATTTTGTGGTTTAGTTAAACAAACTGTCCTGGTAAGCAAAAAAAATATATGATGTTTTCTGTAGCTGCTTCCTATTCTATGAATGCACAACTACTTTCTTAAATTTAAAAACATAATTAGCACATATTTAAATGAATTGCTCAAATTAAAAGAATATATACATATATACATATTACCAAAGTGCATCACACCCTTAGAGAAAGTTGTTTAGATGCATGTAAATTAACAACCTCCCTCTCAACTCCCAAGGAGTGGTATCTACCTACCCGAAGTCCTACAGGATCTTAGCCCTGTTGTTCTCATCCATTTTCAGAGGTGTCTCCCACTGGGGCTTAGGGACTTCTAATCCCCAGTGGCACAAATGTTCCCGTACACTATCCCAGGTACTTGAGCATGCCTCTCAATATACTTCCTGTTTCTATTTGTATTTTGTCAGTGAATGATGAAGGCATTTGTAATGTGAACAACCAGTGTGGCTGAATTTTCTTTTCTGGTAGAAATGAATGGTTTCTGTTTTTCCTAAAGTTTATATTCATACATAGTATGAATGTGTACTAAGACTGTTCTAAGACACATGCTTAGTACAGACCCTGCTGTCCTCGGCCATGGTATTCTCTCTGAGGGAAGTGGTCCAGTGACTGGGCTTTACTGCTTTCTAACTCATTGCTCCACACATAATGGAATGGCTCCAGGAGCACAGAGTGAATTAACAAGAGGAATAACCAAATATAAAATGATAACATTTTACTAGCGGTGTAAAGGTTGGAACTAATGCTAGAATTTTTGAAACTTGAAACTTTTAATTAAACATATTTTTCATAACTCCTCCATTTATTTCTTAGAATTTAACCAGTGAAATATCAGAACTAATGGCCATTTATTTTCAATGACTCTGGTGATGAAAAAAAACATAATTCATCTATTCAACCTTGATGTTGAATGGAAGATGACTCACACATTATTTATGAATTGTAGTTTCTTCTTACAAGATAAACTAGGCACACACCACCTACAAGAAATATCTTTTTAGAGTTTTTGATTAAAAATTGAATTAATGATGGATGATGGGTACTGATCATTTGGTGTGGGTTGTGACAAGACTGTAAAAAACTGTGAAATTTGGAACATTTGAACTGAACTCTGACTGTTTCATGAACCTGTCTTTGCTATTTCCCCTCACTGTGAAGGCTTGTCTACTTTTACTCCATAATCTAAACCCATACAGTGCACAATATTACTTCTCAACATCCTCATACTTTCAAAGTGATGTACATTTGTAAGTACTGTTACTGTGCTGGGGTAAAGGGATTCTTGTCAGCCTTTGGTATTTCTCCATTCTCCTCAAAGACATAAGGGAGCTCTGGAGCTATTACAAGCTGTTCATTCACACCAGCTGGTGAGTGACAGGACTAATGTGGCACATTTCAGGAGGTGATGACAGATCTAGACTATACAGACATTTGCTAGCACTTTATAATAAAGCCTGTGACTTAACTTGTAATTCCCCCAGATTTAATGTGGAATTTCATTGGGTTTTTTCTGAAATCAGGGTGTATTTTTATGTACCTACAAATACTTACTAGAAGGTGGTAGAATAAGGTGGTAACAATTCAACTTTTCACAGGAGAGAAGAAACTTTTTTTTACTGTTAGTTAGTTAGAGTATTTTAGTGGAATCGTACACCGTAAATAGTCTGTAGTTTTGGGGAAGCAGGCTGTATTATGGAATGCCTTAACCTATGCTTTGGATCATGAGTTGTTCCTCTCCTTCTCCATACTTCTTGGTTAATCTTGGTTTCATCTGTCCAAAGAATTTTTTTTCCAGAACTGTGCGGGCTCTTTTAAAGGTTTTCTGGCGGAGTCTAATCTGGCCTTCTTGTCCTTGAGTGGTTTGGACCTTGTTGTAAATTTTCTGTATTTACATTCATGAAGGCATCTCTTGATGGTAGACTATGTGTCATAGCCCAGTTGGGTTTGCTTTCTGGAGTTTCCAAGGCCTGATATTACTCCACCTCTCCGGGTGGAGCCTGGACGCCACTCCTCTACAGAGCACCTGCACCGTATCCCTCATCACCTGCCTGCTCTTAAGGACCAATTCAAGCACTCCACCTTCGCCAGATTGTCTGCTCATCCGTGCGGTAATCAGGCTACCTTTAGATATAACAATAAGTTAGAAATCTTGTTACTCACCTGTGGCTGCTCTGTTTCTCGTTTCAGTTCCCCGTATCCATTCATGGATAATCTCACCTGTCATTTGCTCCCCGTCTCTGGACCTACTGGATTCACTCCTAAAACCATTCACCTGCCTGTCCTCCCTCCAACGTCTCCTCCAGAAAGTGAACCCCTGGCTCCAATGCATCACCGGATTCCCCCAAGTAAGATTGCTCGTCCTGCCCTCACCCAGTAAGTGGATCTCAGTGGATTCTCTGATTAATCATCTTTCTCTTCTTCCAGTACACACCTGTGACCTGACTCGCCGGCTTCCGAGCTGTGAACTGTTTATTATCCCATTCCAAATAAACTGTAAACTCGGTCAGTACTGTTTCCTGAGTCGTGTGTGAGTCCTGGTATCAAAAGAGGCCTTCTTGGCCTAT
>VUQI01025779.1:14509-35916 GCA_015106735.1 Paratilapia polleni | reverse complement strand
TAAACATGAGGCATTTTCCTGAATAAGCAGCACGTCAGGACAACAGCAACCTGCATCTCTACATTTCCAAGTGATTGAAATGATGTGTGGTTGAAGTGTTTGTATCACTCTAGCCCCATATGGGATAATTCAATTCAATTCAATTCAATTCAGTTTTATTTGTACAGCGCCAAATCACAACAACAGTCGCCTCAAGGCGCTTTATATTTTAGGGTAAAGACCCTACAATATTAGACAGAAAAGACAGGAAACCCCAACAATCAGACGACCCCCTATGAGCAAGCACTTGGCAACAGTGGGAAGGAAAAACTCCCTTTTAACAGGAAGAAACCTCCGGCAGAACCAGGCTCAGGGAGGGGCAGCCATCTGCCACGACCGGTTGGGGATGAGGGGAAACAGAAGGGAGCAGAGCGAGACAGGACAAAAAGGCACACCTATAGGAGAGAGACAGAGTTAATAATAGCTAATGACTAAATGCAAATGGTGTATAAAACACATGGAGAGTGAAAGGAAGTAACCATTTTTTACCCCAGGAGTAGTAGTAACTTTGGGCTTCTAAAGGGCTTGAAAAGACTCAAGATCTGTATCAACAGAACTCTGATGTTATCATGTCTCTTGAAGAAAAGGGACACAAATTCAATCTGAATAGAAAACTTTGGAAAATCTTCATTAGAGGAGAAAAGATTGGATATCAATTTGGCGCATGGTAAACACATGCCTCACATGATCACTTGTCTTTGTGTGTGTGTGTGTGTGTGTGTGTGTGGAGAAATAAAGAGACAGAGAAAGAGAGAGAGAGAGAGTGAGGTGATAAAATGATTTCAAGAAGAAATTCCACTAGACCCCATTGACCAAATGTTATGCACTGGATAAGACAAATTATGTCAATCCTTCCGCTCGAAAGAATTACATGCCTACTGAAAGGCAAGCTAAAGACTTTTCAAAAGCTTTGTCTCCTGCACAGGACAGAATCAACACTGTGATGATGTGAAATAGTGGGCAGCACAGCCAGGTGTTGAGCTGTCCCAAAAGACATAGATGGAAAGTGGCTTAGGAGGTGGACTGGTGCTATAGTTCCCCATCCAGTCCTACCACTACTACCACTGCAGGGGCCCAAAAGTCAAACATCCGATAGAGGTTGTCGGTATTAACAATTTGCTATAACTTTCTGAAAAAGATGACTGTATATTTACAACCACTTCACAGGAGAGGCACTGTTCCTGCCCAATTGTGTAGGTTTGTGAGAGATGAGCCGAGCATGGTATTTCTCTTTCAGACTCTCATTTTCATTGGTTAGACAACTACTGCACAAGTTCATGTCTACAACCTAATGCAACACTATCAAGTGTCAGTTTGTGCACTGTTATTCCCATTTTTAAACAATATCCCATCTCTCCACTCCCAATGGCGGCATTTTCACTCCAGTCTTTTATCTCGGAAAGTTCCAGAAAGTGATCCCAGTGTGGGTGTTCGGATCAGGTATAAACACTTCTGATTACTGACATGGTCAGACAGCAAGTCTTAAGAACCACTTCTTAGAGCCCATAACCCGGCCCAAAGGCTTAGTTTATGGTCTCTTAGAACTGGTCAAATCAAACATGTTTATAGTGTTGTTTGCATAATGGGTATAACAGTGCACATTTTCAGACAATGTTAGTCTTGCACTGGATTGAGTAAATACAATGCCTGGTGTAAGGGTGGGTGGGAATGTTGGATAGTGATTTTTGCAATGCTACATTCAACATTCAACATATCTAATATCAATATGATGTCCAGCCATCCGAAATGTCTGACATGCCCGGTCTGTGTGCAGACCCAAAACAGGCCTGGCGCATGATGTACACGGGAGACAATAAAATATAATGTGGAAACATCAGCTTGGGGAACATATCCAAAAGTCTGAACGATTATCAGCTGTCAAAGGACTGCACAGTGGCTGATTATACTACAATTTTACAACTCTGGAAACTTTTTGTCTTCTCTTGCAGCTATTGCAGGACATACTGAATGGTATTCAGGATTTAATCCACCAGGATTTAATGTTTTCATGTATTTGGCAAACAGCTTTATGAAATTCAATGCTGCATTAAATAGCTAGATCCCCAAGCATCAGCACCACATTCTTTCTTATAGTGCACAAGAACTATAGCAGTCATAGAGGTATTATCAAAATAATCAGCAAGAACTTCCCTGGGAGGTGTGAAATCCATCAAATGTGGGTCCTGCCCTGGCACACTAGAGATAAAGAGTAGAGTATCTGTGTGGAACAACAGTGAGGAAAATATGGGACCAGTAAGGAGCACTACACAGTTGGGGAAGATGAGAAAGAGAATGGGGTGCAGAGAGAGAGAGAAAGTCAGAAAAAAGCACTGTTGGGCACCACTCACAGAGGCATAAATCCAGACACTCACAATTGGATTCAAATGCAAATCTTGTACCGAGCACCCAGTGGAAAGGCTAACCTCAATTTAGCCAAGTCCCAGTGTGGGTATGCTACACCCAGCTGACAGGAACACCTCTTTCTCCTCTGTGTGTTTCTGAATTTGTGTGTGTGCATGTCGTAGTTCTTTTATATCTGCTAGAAGCAGCACAACAATGACATTTTCTACTTTCAGTATTTTGGGGTTTGTGTATATGCATGTTATGGGGGTGGGAGCTGTACCCCCTACCATGCACACCCCTATGCGCACATCCCTGCCCATCCCTATTCTTCTCTCTCTGTTCCCACCTCCTTGCCCCTGCAGCAAGGGAGTCAGAAATGAACCTGAACTGATTGAGAGTCAAAAGCAGTTGCCGGGGCAGGTTTAGTGGGGCAGAAGCAGTTGCCGGGGCAGTAGTTGGTTACCAAGGGAGGAGGGGGTGGAAAGCCCTGATGGTTGCCAGGGGGCAGCCCGTTGGTTGCTCGGGAGTTCCATAGCAATTGGGCGAGTGTTAAGGCCATTAGGATGTCTTACCATATGAAAGGCTTTGTGGGTGTGGCAGAGCTGAAGATGAGTCCTGGGAGGATAGCCCCACTGTCAAACAGCGGGAGACCTACAAAAGAGTCTTTCACTCGGCCACCACTGCCCCCCTGCTAACACATACACACACTCACAGAACCTCCACCCTGCACTCCCATCCCATTCAGAGCCAGCTACCATGGCCACAAAATAGGGGAATTCCCCCTTTAACTATAGGAATGACAGGGCAAACTGAGGAGAGAAAACTGAAAGAAAAAGAGTCAAAGAGGTGACTTAGAGCAGAGCGGCCTTCAACCAGCTTGTTTTCCACCGAGTTGGGAGGTTTCCCAGGGAGCCCAGTCCAATCCCCAGGGAAAGACTGATTACTGGGGGCAACAGCTCCCTGGTGCTCCCCATCCTGTCCAGGGGAAGAAATCTTTATTTCTCTCTTAGTTACGAGCAGAGGCACTGTTTACTATGCAGTAATGAAAAAGACCTAAAAATAGCATGAGCTAATAGAACCCAAACAGCCAGGAGCGGAAATCTGGGTGTAAATAACTGTGTGTGTATATTTGTGTGGACACATAGCCGCAGGTATGGGCAGCAGTGGAGAGAAGCAGCGATAAAAAACAGTCTCTGTTTCCTGTCCCCAACGGGCTAATGGTGGGGATTTACTGGCCTTTTATTATGATTGCCCCAATTAGCTGTAAAACAGCACCGGACCGGGCCTCTAACTGCCTGTTTGTCTGTCTCTGTCTCAGCCTCAGAATTAGTACTGTAACATCTCTGCCGCTTAAAGAATGGCAGCAGCTTAAAACATAGCAGAAAACTGAGAATCTGATCCATGACACAATTTTATATCAGTATTAGAGCAGTTACTGCAACAAAGAAAAGCTACACGCTGCAATACCTAAAAAATAATCAACCAAGTAGCAATGGGATGTTAATGGATCAGTTCATTCAAATTAAAATGGAGACAACTGGAATTCAGTGTGTGCTGCCCACCGCTTTGACAGATTATATTATAAGGAGAATGAGTCTACAGTCAGACTAGCAGCACTGTGAGGCTGAGAGACTGTTCACCTGTGTGCTAAGTGCTAACATTTTGGCATGTGAACACTGATAACTTATTAGTTTTCATATATGTAAATAACCTGATAACTGGAAGAAAACGGCTTATTATACAAAATGCAAGTGAAAAATGTTTTGAGGAGCCAATATTGTGTTGTGTTTCCTCTTTTGCAAGAGATTTAACCTCTTAACCTCCACCGGGTCACTGGCCAGATATTCAGGTTAAAGGTTAAGACTGGGTTGTGATCCATCTCTTAATATAGAATTTTCATGTGAAATGGAAAATAACAGAAAAAACTGTAATGGCAAAATATATAAGACTGAAGAAAAGTGAAATCTTGTAGTTACTGAAAATTTGCCATTTTTGGCATGTTATTAAAGCATACTTTTGCTTACACTGCTATTGCTTACTTGGATTTTGTGGATAGTTGGATAGTTGTTTCTGACCTGGGTGCAGTTTGCACTTTATCATCACGTTAAAATGAAAGTAATGTTCGTATCTCCACTCCTCAAAAGTTGTAGACTGTTACTATTCTTTCCTCTGTCCACAAAAACTGAAGTCAGTGTAGCTAAAGTGCGTAGGGAAAAGGCACATTTTTCTTCTATCTTGACATATGTAATACAAGTATTGATACAATTCTGATGACTGAATTTAGGAGGTATGTTATAATTACCACATTATAAACTTAGCACAAAAGTAAGGACATTTGTGTTTGGTCGATTATTTCTTTGTTGTAACAATGCTTCTTGGCAATAAATCTCATACCGTTGGAAAGCCTGTTTATTTCCCTTTAAATGGTGCCACATTTGTAAGGAAAATGCATTTCTGGGTTGAGCAGCAGAGTTGAGTAAGTGGGTTGCGCCCATGAAGAACTTGCCAAATCTTCTCTGCCAATGCCAAACATCTTATTCTGATATTGGTTTAGATGATTGAAATCTGAAGAAACAAGACATATTGGCAATTCAACAATTTATTCATTTAACAAACAGGGGCCTCAGTAGCATGTGGAAGAACCATATACAGCCACAACAGCCTGGCACCTCCTCCTCATGCTGGTCACCAGCTTGAAGTTTCCCTATGGCACGGGCCCTACCCAGATCAGTCAAACGTGGCATGCATGCATTTTCCTTACAAATGTGGCGCCATTTAAAGGGAAATAAACAGGATTTCCAACGATATGAGATTTATTGCCAGGAAGCATTGTTCCAACAAAGAAATTATTGACCAAACACAAATTTCCTGCTAAGTTTAGAAAAATATAAAGTGATTACAGTAAGACCTTATTTTGAAAGCGTTACACAGGGCACTACCCTTTAGTAGGAGGTAGAAAAAGGAACTAGGGACTTTGACAGTCCCTAGTTCCTGCAGTGTGGAGACACTAATAAGGGGTGCAGTCCAAAAGTGTCTGTGGCTACCTACATCAATGTCTCTGTCCTAAAATTCACTTTCCCTGGATTATCTACAGATGACAACACTTGGACTGATTTTCTGCTGATCTGTGGATTATCCATAGTAATGGCGATTCTGGTTCTTAAAGAGTTTTGTGTTTGAATTTATAAAATCATATTGCAGTGCTGCTATCACCACAAATAAACTTCAATTCACCTTCATTTTCTGCAGTAACCTCATAGATAGAGATCTCAAAACTCCAACCCTGAGAGTAGGCATGACCAGACATGCCTATGTATTGATGTACTTTTGAATAACTGACCCTCAAAGCAGGAAACACTATTGATAGCATTGTGGTTAGGCAGAATATCAAAAGCAAAGACTCAAATGTGGAAAGCACCAGTTTGGAAATGTATAACTGTTCATGAGTTTGTTTTACTTTCATGTCTTATGAAGGCATCTGTAAAGTGGTGCCCAGTAAAATTTGAGGACACAGACCTAGAGGCAGTGTGAGCCATATGAGGAATACAGTTTAGCTTTCGTTGTGAGTTCTACATGAGTCATTCAAATGATTACGGTTCAGATCTATCCGTGGTTTGATGTCATAGCTGGATCATCATAAGTCAGCCAGCACAGTACTCTGTGTTGATCTGTTACTGATTACCATACATCCTTTTTCGGTTACTACCAGTCTGCTTGTCTTTGTCTTCAGTTGATTTCTTATTTCAGTGTCTTCATGTTGTTTGTTTCAGGTACTTTTGCTTTTGGTTTTCCTGCAGTCCAACTGTTTGTTTGTAACAGTCCATCAGTTCTTTTTTCCCCGAGCTAATCTCAGCCCAGGCTTTATGTCGGTCCAAACATCTGTGCTGAACTAATCTTAATGGAGCATTTTCTATGTTGGTCTCGTTACACAACCGCTCACCACATTTTGTAACATCAAGACAAAATACATCAATTATCCATCCACATGGCAACATAGAACAATTTAAATAAGCATAATGGAGTCCTGAATTCCTTCTCATTTGAGGGTTTCCTTTTGTTCTCAGTGGTCAGAGGTTTTTTATTGTTGGAGGAGACATGAGGAGGCCGACCACTCGAGATGCAAATAGGGAAGAAAACAACATTCGGGGGAGCTTTGTTCAAGTTTCACTGCTTAAACCCACTGAATAAACCATTGTATAGTTTGATCTAACTTGTCCACTAATTTCCTGATAATGAGTCAGCAGTCAACGTAGAGAGTGAGCCAGTGTAGTGGCTGGTGTGTGTGGGTGTGTGTGCGTGTTTGTGTGAGAAGACAGAGAGAGAGAGAGAGAGGGGTGTGTTTGAGATGGCAACATGTGATTGGCCAGTTCCTTGCAGAGCAACAATGTATGCAGACATTGGATACAGCACAATAAGGTTATTCCTTACACATCTTTTCAGCTTTTATGGCAAATGTGGGAAATGGTTTTGGTGGTCATTCAAGGAAGCATTTGGAGAAATAAGTAGTATATATATGTATTCTCTGAAAGTGAAAGTTATAAAAACAATATATACTGCTGTCATATCTGTCTGTTAGCAAGACAGCTAGAGCAAAGGGACAGTTAGTTCAAATTAACCTAAATAAAGGCCTAAATGTAGGCAGAGCTTGTGACTTTTGGACAGATTAGACTAGCTTCCCTTCCCCCGCTTCATGTCTTTATGCTAAGCTAATCGTCACTTGGCTGTTAGCTTTATTTTTATTTAGCGATATGAGAATCACTGTCTCCCAGGATGTTATTAACTGAATAAATAGCTGATCATCTCTTTGCTGTGGCTTCATTTTTGCTTTACAGATATGAGAGTCATTGTTTTACAGTTATTAAATGAACAAATAGGGATTTGGACTGAATGATACAGTTTTTGAGAATCTTTAATGAAAAGCAGCATGGCAAGCTGTAAGGTGCAACCTTTCCAAGAAGTTAATGCTTCAGTTTTGTTTAGTAAAATTTCAGTATTCTATTATTAGCACTAATTAACAGGCATGTTTGTCTCATTCAGTTTATGGACGCTTGCTAGCGTTAGCTGATAACTTAGCACTTTACCTTCTGTCTAAATATGGTCATGACCAACATGGCGGCAGCCAAAACACTAATGTTGAGACTTGTAGTGTCCAGAAACCAATAGGTGACATCACTGTGGCTGTGCCCATCTTTTATATACAGTCTAGATCTGGATCCTGAGCTCATAAATTTCATCCTCCTACTTAAATGGTTGTGGCTTGAAGCAAAAAAAGCTTTTTAGCTTCCGGGTCGTTACATCAGGATGAAGGATAAAAAAATTAATAAATAAATAAACACCTTTCTAGACACTGGGGCAGTTTTACAAATTTAAAACCTCTATAAATAATATATTAATGGTAAAAACAGTATAAATCATCTCTGTTTGCAGTAGTCAATATCTTTAGAGACATTTTATTAATGTGCAAGAAATAATGGATTATGGACCACAGGACATTTGGGGATGACTGTGAAAAATTGACAACAAGCCTGAGTGGCGGTGCTATATCGAAATAAATACATAAACCAAAAAAAACTAAATTAAAAAACAAAAACAAAAATTTTCCCCCGGATGTTTTCATGCAAAAGAATTCTACCCAGAATATTTTTAGGCAAGCGCAGTAAAAACACAATGGTGTGTTTTGCTATGTGCTCTAATGTCCCCAAAGAAAATACAGAGCAAACATGCAGCATTTTGTTAAGTGCTTAAAAGGCAGATGGATACAAGAGAATACTTATACCACGATCATGTGCTTTTTTGATCTCAGTTATAGTTACAGCATAGAATTCACTGAGTCATGTATTTTAGCTCAAGTGGTTCTGTTCTGAAGGAAAATCAGACAACAGTGTTCTGGCATGAAACAGCAGCTGACTGGTGATGCTGCCAGTTCCTTGGTAATGCCAGTCCAGTGGGGCCTGCATACTTCAGTGACCTGTAAACGCACACATACTGTACACACACACACATACACACATACACACACACACACCACTAGCAGCAGCAGCAGCAGCAGCATAACAGCAGCAGCCAGAATGATTAGTCACGGGGTCCCGTTCCCTCTCTGTGTTTATCAATTAACACTGAGAACGTGGGAAAGGGAGGCAGAAAAAATCCAAGAGGATTAAAAGACAGACTGACAGCAACACATGTTCCTTGACTCCTTCCACCTCTCCATCTCTATCCTGTGTCTCCTTCCTCTTCCTCTGTTTTTTTTTTTGTTTTTTTTGGTATCATCTCTCTCTGTGCACCAGTGCAAATCCTTCACCGCCGTCTCTGTCTTGCTTTTCGTTGATTTCATCCAATCTACCATTGGTGGATAAAGTTTGTTTTGTCCAACTTTGCTGGCAGTTTGAGAAAGCTAACTCACACAAGACCCCATAAAGATTACCAGAAAGTGACTTATTCACTGGAAAACACCGTATGGCGTGAATGACAACTTCTACCACATAAACATAAGATTTGCAACACACAGAGAGAGATATGGACAGTGTTACAGCTCACATGCTGTCACTGTTGGATTAAGCAGAACAGGGTTTGGCTCTGCCAAGCCAGCTTTGTTTCCAGAAGTATTTCAAAATAAAATAATTAAGTGGGGATAAATGTTCGTTGATGTACTTGTCTAAACCCTGCAAATGATTTTAAAAGTAATAGAAGTGGGAATATATTTGGAGGGATGTCCAAACATTAGGTCATTTTTGAAGCAGGGAATTGCACTGGACAATCAGTGCATGCTAACAACACAGATAAGAGCACATCCAGCAGCTCTGATGTTGTGCAGGCGTATTCACCATGTAATTTGCTCCAACTGGACAACTTTTTTTCTGTTTTTCATCTCTGTGTGAACAGTCCATAAGGATATAAATTTGCTAAATGCTAGGATGCTAACATACTTAAAATGAACATGCAAACATGTTTAGAAGGAATACTTTTTTAGTATAGTTAACATAAAGTACAACCTGGACTGTTGGTATTGGCATTGGTTTTGCAGTTGGATTAATTGCAGCACTGAGGTACATCCTCTGGGAAACTTCATGTTAATGCACAAGGCAGATGTTAAGGTATTTTAGTGGGTAAGTGACTTTAGCACTGGAGGAAAACTCATGTCCCCAGTATACATCTACTGTTTATACAAAGTTCCATGGCAGTCCATTCAGTAGCTGTAGATATATTTCAATCTGAACCAGCCAACATGTGTTAGGTGCTTTTAATTGGAAAGGGCTAACATTTTATCCCTCATGGAAATTTGAAAAAACAAAAACAAAAACATGTTGTTCTTGGTTTTATTTTGTTTGTGTTCCTCCAGAACAATATTTTTTTTTGTAACTGCAATCCAAGCCTTTCACAAACCTAAAAACTCAAATATCCAAACCACCATCTGTCCATCAGTCGTCCAGACAGCTTCGCCATGGGAAACCGCTTCACCCATTTAGGAACAGAATAACATCGCCATGTTTACGTTTCAGATATCCAACTTTGGGCACGACTGAGCTAAGTCTGTGGGAGAGGAATGTGTAGGGTAGTGTGAGCTTTGCTGTTGCTACCGGTCGGCCATTTTGGATCTGTAAGGCCCCACACAGAGCCAGCTGTTTCTTCAAGCCCAACTAAGCTCTTGGTATTGGAGCTAATTTGACCCATGGAGGGCCAATTGGTATCAAGCTGGGGATTTGAGCTTAGATCAGTGGAGCGAACCACTGGCCAATAGTGAGAGCACAGGCCATGGGGACAATATCATTCTCTAAGCCCCAAATTTTTCTGTCTTTCTTTCTTTCTTCCTTTCTTTTCTTTGTTTCTTTCTTCCCCTCTTTTTATATTTTCATACAATCTGTGCACTATTACTTATATAATGTTTTGTCCTTTTCTTTTACCCAAAGGTACTTGGGATTACTAAAATTCAATCTCCCCATGGCAATCATCACCCAGTTTCTTCTTTTTTCTGCAATATGACTCTTTGTCTCTCTCATTTATATTCTCATTCTCTCCTCCTCACGAGGACTAACACCAGCAGTATAGCAGCCAGCAACCATGTTTTGCTCCAGGGGATGACGGTGGCTCAGAGGCCTGTTGTCCTGGTTGCTAGTGTCAGGGAGATGGAGGGTCATGCATACTGATGCTGTTTGAACTTCTCCTAAAGTGATTATTTATGCACAGCCGGACTCGGTTGGTCGAGCCGGGATTAACTTCATGAAAATGCAGAAGGGCACACAGGCAGGCACTCACACACACACACACACACACACACACACACACACAGATACACACAGTGGCGTGCTTTCATGGCCCACTGCCTAGCTTTTGCCTACAGTCCCAGCCTCAGCAGTTTGAGGACAGGGCACTGCTAACCCCCACAGAGCCTTCACACCAAAGTCTCCATGGAGATGCTAAAGAGATTAGCACACTATGCGCTTGAGTGTACATGTGAGTGTGTGTATTTGTGTCACCCATGACGCGAGCATTTGCAAACCTGCACAATAGCTTAAACTTTAACCAATTTTTTCCCCCACTATGATTCAAAAGATTGCAATGAGCAAAAAGTAAAGGAAGAGACTGACAAGAAAACAGAAAACTGTTTGTCTTTAAAGAACGTCTTTATCTCAAATCAACTGACTCACTTACTAAATGAGACACATCTGTACTGCTCTGGGAATAGAGCGTTAACACTACTTGTGGTTACCTACAGTTACAAGTGCTAAAGCATGTATGCTCAGATGCCCATAACGTGGTGGTTAGTAAGTGGCACTATGAGGCAAACAGAAATAAACAGAAATAAACAGATGAATGATTTGGCTTCACACTGTTAGTCAAACAAAGCTTACTAAGTCATTTGTATTAGCCCAAGTGTTGTTCCTGTGGGGGATACTGCATTAATATAGCATAATGTTTTTTGAAGGAAATCAAGCATGTTCTCAGTGGGAGTTGTCACTGTTTCTCTTCTCATGAGTCTGACGCTGCTAATGTTTGCTAATCAGCACTAAGAATATAAAGTACACCTGAATATGATGGGATTGCCATTGGATTTGAATGCAGGTATTTTGGACAAATAAAAACTGTACCTAATAAAGCCACAAGATGAAAAGTCAGAGACATCACGAGCACAATGAAAGCCATCCTCTGGGAAACATGAATGTGCCATTGCGTGTGTTGAGATAGTTCAGTAGATGGGTGGATTTTTAGGAAAAATTGGTGGCAGAAAAGGAAAAGTCAAAGCACTGTAAAGTCATTGGATTCATCCTCTTGGGACCTTGAGACTGTATCTTTTGGTTTTAATGGATGAAGTGGTTTTGTGATTTCCACAGACCAGTTGATCTAAAGAATATTTCAGCCCTTTACAGTGTTTATTAGCTTTAGGGGGTGACTGAAAGAATGGGATTGGCTGAAATAAGTACTTTTAACATGATGGCTGGATTCAGCCTTAGGCTGCCATTAGACCATCTTCGCATCTGCATGGAAAAAAATGTAGCATAATTAATTTAATTCTTGATTCTTTGGCTATATATTTTTTTTAATTCTTCACCAAAAACTCTCCAAGCTCAGTCAGTAACAGCTCCACAACTGCCAGGCCAAAGTGAACAAGTCTACTGTATGGCTGCGAAACACTTTTCTTGTCCCTATCACCATTCAAGAATGATATTTGGGGAAAGAAGTTAATGCTGGTTCTGATAGAAAGGTGTCAGAATACACAGTGCATCGCAGTTTGTTGCATATGGTCAGCAAAAGGGGGACCAACACAATATGAGGCAGGTAGTGTTATGCATGTTATGCCTTATCGGTGTATGTCCATTTTAGTCATAGTACTAATAAGTGGCCTCCTTAATGAATGTGTCATCCTTAGAAATCTTAAAATGCCATTGGGTTCTTCTTTAACAGATACAGCCTAGGACTGGAACAGGAACCTCTGGGTTGTAATGGGTTAACCCTCTGATGTCCATGTCATCATCGCCAACCCTAGCTAACCTAGTTAACCCTGTCCCTCTGTTTTTGAGAAAAGCAAAAATGGGAAAAAAAAGTTTTTGATGCTTGTCAGTTAGAATGAATATTTTCTTTGTCTCATGATAGCCAAGACTTAGGAGAACAATAAAAAAATATTAGGTTAGGGTTACGGTCAATCCCCAGTGATGACTTAGACCTCAAGAGGTTTAAAAAGGTTAAAAACTCTAGTCATTTACCCACTCACCCAGCCCTTTCATTCTATGTGTTTTAACTGTCACACACACCAGAGTTCATTACTAGGAAAACCTGAGCCAGGTATCAAACCACCAACCTTCTGATTTTTAGGCTACCACTCTGCCTCATGAAACACAGCCATCCAGAGAGATCTGAAGACTTCTGTTTCTTCATATCTAAAAAGTCCAGTTGTGATAGCTCATGGTTCTGAGGATGCGTACTTGAGAAGTTGTCCAAGAAAGTCCAATTGGAAGAAGATCCAAGTGTAAATCCAGAACACACTGGATAGGTTATATAACCCATGTATATGGCTAGGGAGAAGGATGTGTAGGCTACATTGTTTAGCATCTTGCTGCTGTCGCCTCTACTCTTATAAAAGTGGATAAGAATAGTGACCGGACCAATAGGTCATTTACAGTCACATTAGATGTATTTTGTTCTTCTCTTCCTGCTGCTTTGTACTAATGCCTGTAAGTGCAGTTTCAAACCTCATAAGTAGGAGCCTCAAGAGAGAACAATGAAGGCACCAAAGCATAAAAGCAGGAAAATATTTAAAAATACTTTCCCACCACAAACACACCCTCCTGTCCTACTATGTCTGTACCGCCTGTCCTCTGAAAAGACAACATCCTGTAAGATTCAGCTTCTTACCCTCTTTATCTCCAGAGGGTTCAAGGGCAACAGTTTCGTCCTCTTTTAAGTATCAGACGGTGTTTTCTGAAGAGGTGTCAGGACAGTATACACACATACAAGCAGTTTGGGTAAAACAGGCAGCGAATCTCATGAGTTTGAAGGGAGCCAAGTTATTATGGTAACCCCAGGGAGGCCTTCCTCTTTGCACTCCCTTCCCAGCCCACCTCAGGGTGCTTTGAAATGAGAGAGGGAGGGTTAGCATAGATAAACAAGGGATGAAGAGTATGAGCAAGATTAAGGTGGGGAGCTGGAAGGTAGGTCACGAACAGCATGCAGCATCCCATATTGAAGAGGTCTCCTACTTCCCCTCACAGAATGAAAACACACCAATAAGAAAGCAGGGGTCGGGAACAAAAAGGACAGGATATAGAGGAGGGGAGAAGATGGGACCTGGGGGGGTTGAGGGATACTTTAAATTTTAATTTTACACCTTTTTAAAATGATTAGACCTGTGGCCCATGTGGGGAAATAAAGAAAAAACCGATTACTTAACGTCACATAAATCAGATGCTGGACGCTCTGTTTGGACAATGCAAGCTAGTTAGCTGTAAGCTGATTTCTATTTGTCACTTTTTTCTCCTCCACAGTGTTTTAGGAATGTCCGTGACTAGCTGTAGAAACATTGCTGCCCTAGAAGTTTCCTTAGAAGAAATAGAAGTCAGGGAAACTAATTATTAGTATTTAACTGTTGGCATCTAGCATAGGTCTAACATGCTAGATGCCACTAGCAGACAGCAGCACCTCTCTCTCTGTTTGGGGAAGTTGTAAACAAGCAAGGTGGAAAGTAAGATAGATAACAGTCCCGGTAACCAGCGCTGCTCTACAGTGATTTAGAAAATGTATCGTTGGGCTGCAAGAGAAGAGCCCCGTAGGTGCTAGCTCTGCTAATGTTAGCAACACTTGGCAAACCAATTGGACATTTTGTGGGCCTCCTTTTCAGCATAATTTAAAATGTGTTTTGGTTGTTGAAGAATGTGATTAACGGTTTTAAATAGCTCTTAAATAGTCATTTAATATTTATATAGAAAATTATGACTATTTTTTGAGTGTTTTACTTACTTTTAGGCTAGTCGATTAGTCTTTTTTCCCCTCACATTTAATTGACTTGTAAATACACGCCAGGCACATCACTAGTCTGTTTGGTGTTTCGATATCATAATAATATGATACTGTTATAAAAAAATATGTTTTTCTTCTTTTTTTAATTTCATTTTTGAACAAATATATCTTTACTGCTTTTAGGCTTTGTAGCACAGAGTGGGTGAAAGGATACAAGGAAAGAGGAAAAGAAGAGTTGAAAGTCAAAATAGGAGAAGAGGAAAGCAGAGAAAATTGGATAAATGACAAAGAAAAGAGAAGAAAAAATAAGAAAAGACAACCAGGAGAGAAGATGAGAGAGCGGGTGGTGGTGGGCGGTTGTTGTTTTCTTTCCTGTGTGTTGATAAAGCAGGACAGGAAGGAAGCATCCCAGTGAGCAACAGTAAACTCCACTCACCGTGCCAGAGCCATTACCGCTGCATTGTTCTCCATCAGCCTCCGCTGCTGGCTCTTCTCTTCATTATCTCACCGCTATTGTCTCAGGACCCCTTAGGTGATGAGCCCAGTGACCTGCCGACAACCACGAACACACACATCTTCAGGCATACACACACACAGACACAGGGAGGCAGGAGACACTGAAAATAGAAAGAATGGTAATGACCTTATTTTTGTGTCTAAGTCTTTGTGTGTGTGTGTGGTTACCACCCTTGATCGAGCTACAGTAAAAAGGTCCAAACAGGACAGATGGCCACTGTCAAGTCCTTCTTCTCCTGGTGTAAATCTTTATTTCTTTTATGCCCAACTCCTTCTGTCTCTGCAACCCTTCTTTTGGGTCAGAGGAGAACCTGCAAAACACATGCCATCCATAAAATACAAGTTGACATATTTAACCACTTTAAAGTCAATGTTTTAACTTGGATGATTCTAGAAACCCAAATCTGGAAGAAGAACTGCAAAAATACTCCACTGCACATAAACGTTTGATTTGTAATACTGATGTACTACAGCTTAATAAGCATTTTACATTTGTCAGTTACAAGATAAATCTGAGGGGTAATGAGATCATTTGTCCTTTCACTGCAAGCACATTATATAAGTAATGTGTTTGCAGTGTTCATTCAGACAAAAAAAACAAATTTGTCACAGTTGCAGTTTTAACTGTAGCATCTTTTACTTTTTTTTGTCTTTTTAGCTCAGTGTGTTGGTTTAGTTTTGATTTCATGCTCTGCAACTTTACTATTTGGTTCAGACTTTTTACTGTCATCACATCATAGCATGCTCATTACACCTGCTTATCTTACTGCAGAATGTTAGCTGGGTTACTACGTGTTTACATGTTCATAAAAACAGATTCTTTGATGCAGATTCCTGGACTACTGCTCACACAGAAAGAGGTCTGTTACCTTCAGACTGTTAGACAACAGTCAACAACAACAGCAGTAGCTGTATCTTTGATATGTGTCACTCTGTACAGTGTCAATGTGAGGCCTATTTCTTTTACCCTCCATTGTTTTGGCTTGTGTGTTTGTGCTTAACTCAAAGCTTGGTTCAAAAATGGTCTGGAGGCAACCTCCAGGGTTGAAAAATGAAGCCAATGTGAAAGTGTTAAAAACTCCAGTTCTTCTAGTGGCCACTTGAGGCTGGTCAATAGAAGCCAGTCAACCCCATAGACCACCATGTTAAAAACACCCAACTAAACAGCATCCATCCACAGAAATGACATTTTATTTAGACCTTTTTAACAGAGTCTAAAATTTACCTTTTAGATTTACCTTTAGATGTTTTCATTTTTTTTTTAAATTGGAGCAGTAGCTAGCTACTTGAATTAATCAATGCAACAATTCATTTCAATTCAATTCAATTCAGTTCAATTCAATTCAGTTCAATTTAATTTTATGTCTATAGCGCCAATTCACACCAACTGTTGCCTTAAGGAGCTTTATATTGTAGGCTACAGACCCAGCAATATTAGACAAAACCCCCACCAATCAGACGACCCCCTATGACCAAGCACTTGGTGATGGTGGGAAGGAAAAACCTCCCGTTTAAAAGGAAGAATCCTCCGGCAGAACCAGGCTCAGAGAGGGGCAGCCATCTGCCGCGACCGGTTGGGGATGAGGGCAAAGAACAACAATAAGCATGATGCACCAACCATGCTGGATTATTACTAAAGGAGAAACTGGATTTGGACTAGGTGGTCACAGCATGACAGGATTCCATCTCACTGCTACAGCCGTCTGGACTGGACCCATGGCTCCTTTCATCTGGCACTGGATCCTAGTAAGGAAGAGGGATTGCTGCAAGAGCTACAGCATGGAGGATGTTTTTTTTTATCTTACTGACTGGACTTCTTGTGTCCAAAGAATACAGACAGCCTTTACTTCTATCTTGCTAGATAGAAGTAAAGGCTTCTAAAAAGATAGAAGACTAGATGCGACAGAACTCCATAGCTATGAAGATAATCTCTGAACATGTAAAGCAAGTGCACAGAAGAACTCATAACACATTTCACTTTTACCTTACTATAGATATTTCCATCTAACATTGTCAGAGTTGCAAACTCACATTTGAGAGAGAGTTGGCAGTATGGCCACTGGGATAAGTATGCCAGCAGCAACTTCAGTAATTATTTCTAACTACGAATTAATTGCAACAAAGAGAGGATCACCTCAAGTTACAGTCACAGGTTTACTGTTCAATCATTTGTTAAACATTGACCTCTTCTTGAGTCTGACCTCCATCCCAGCTGTCAGGAAATTTTATTTTACTTATGTCAATCCATCCATCCATTTTCTTAACTACTTATCAGAGCCATGGGTGGGCTGGAGCCCATCCCAACTGTCAATGGGCGAGAGGCACTGTATATGCTGGACAGGTCGACACAGGGCTAACACAGGGAGACAGACAACCATTCATGCTCACGTTCACATCTACGGCCAATTTAGCGTCACTAATTAACCTGACATGCATGTTTTTGGATTGTAGGAGGAACACGGAGTAGCTGGAGGGAACCCACGCAGGCACAGGGAGAACAAGCAAACTCCACAGAGAGAGGAGCCAGCCGGCCGGCAGGTTCGAACCCAGGAACCTTCATGCAGTGAGGTGACAGTGCTAACCACCGCACCACTGAGCTCCTGTTCCTGCCCACCCTACATTCAAAAAGGTCGAAGCTCCAGCGACACTTGTAGTATGAAGAACGTCATCGGAATGACCCTGATGAAGGCCACAGGCCGAAACGTGTTGGTCAAATAATAAAAGCTGTTCTTCATACTACAAGTGTTGCTGGAGCTTCAACCTTTTTGACCTTTGTTCTTCTCCATGCACCTTGGAAGTATGTGAAGTTGTGCCAGAAAACTCCATTTTGTACCCTACATTCAAAGTCAGTATTTTCAGTAGGCATTATAATGTCATTGCTGTGTGCACTGAGGGTGACCTCTCTAAACATTAGTAACTAACAGGGCAACCTGTAGCCTGGTAATTAATTAATTTGGGGTATTATTATTGTGTTGTGGGACTTCAAATACCCTGTGGTATCTCTCTCTCTCTGGGCAATTTAAAAAGCAGTTTATCCAAACGACCAACGATGTTTATTATGTTCACGAGACTCACTCCCTTCCACAGCCCACAGTGATTGTTTTTAAGAAGTCTTGTGAGCCATTGTCTCATTGCCCAAGTCTGCACTGACCAGGGGAGAGCAGACATAGTAGTAAGTAACTAACATAATATAACATGAAGTCAGGGGGTGGTTTTCCTCTTGTCCTCCTCAGTTTTTTCAGTCACCAGTCACCACTGGAGCAAATACAGTTGTACAGGACTGTCTAAGAGCATGTCTGCAGAGACACTGTACAGGAAACAGATTAGGGTTAATGTTAAAAATATCAGAAACGGATATGTAAGAAGAACAGAAAATGAAACCCACAGAGTGCACTTGAATGTGTATGTGTGAGTCAGTCTGTGACTTAATGTGTACCAAACACCAAAATGGCCCTGTGCCTTTTAGCAAGCAAACAGCGTGCCATTAGTTTCTGTGGTCTAAATCAAAACCACTTCTTGTCACAATACCCCGCTGTTTTACTGCACTCTCAGATGGCTTTTCTTTACTTGTTCAGTTTGTGGCGGACACTGTTTGACTGTTTAAAATCTCACTGCATTGTTTCCCTTTTCAGGGAAAGTTTGAGGCCCCCTCCTCAGGGAGCCTTTGAAACAAAGTTGTTGGGACATCAAGTAGAGAGAACCAGGACTGCTTTTAAAGATTATTTCTCTGTCTCCCCCTCACTATATCCATATTTCCGTCAGTGAGGGAGTGGACTGGACAGGAGAGGAGAGTAGAGCGGGGATTTGGGTTGTGATGTTTTCCCTGCAGCCATAAATAAATCTCATGCTCGTGCTTTATGGAATCCAGAGCCTCTTTATCCCTTCCATGTGTTCTCTATGAGCTAGGGCTCTGACCTCTGACCCCTGGGCTTTTGACTCAGTTATCTCAGGCCTAGGAGAGACAGTGCATGTGTGTGTGTGTGTGTGTGTGTGTGTGTGTGTGTTTGCGGGTGGAGTTGATCAGGGATTGATTATCTCATGACCTTGTTGCCCCCTCCTCTCTGCATCACCTTACCCCCCATCTTCATTTCACAGGCTATAAAGCACACACATAGTCAGACACACACATACCAGGTGGAGTGATTCAACTGTCACTGCAGAGATCACCTCCAGGCCATGCTGACCTCCACCATTTCACACATATTTCTTCCTGTCCTTTTAAATACACAAACACACACACACACTGGTCTCACTGATGTCTGGTATTATTGCTGCTTTGAATGTCAAAATAGGTTTGTCATGTTCTGAGTAATCTGCTCAGAACATGACAGATGCTGTCAATGAAAAAAACTCATGATTATTTTAAGGATGCAGTAGATCTGCACTTCTAATGTCATTTTTCAGGCTGCTTACATGTCAAACGTTCAACCCAAGTGGTTAATGTCATGGTTTGTGGCTTGGGCTAATGCAGAAGTGGCCACTAGATGTTGGCTCCAGCTGATGACTACTCAAAAGCAAGCAGCAACCTCTGGGACTGAAAAAAATGAAGCCAGTGTGAAAGTGCCAAAAACTAAAGTTCCTCCAGTGTCCACTTGAGGCTGGTCCCAAGAGACAATCCTCAAAGACCCCCATGTTAAAATACCCAGCTTCAGCCATTAAAATAACATTTATACAGCCTGGTGCACAAAGTGATTTTAGCCTCTACAGCTAATTTCCCCCCTTCATAACAATTCTGTGGCAGGTGATCATATTTTATTGCTTACCCATTTGGATTTTGTGAAAGTTTGAAGGTAGGGGCTCATAGGTGTGCCCACTTGGCCAGCTGTAGCTGAGGGCTGTCTGCTAGGCCTTGCATCTGGTAACTGGTGTCATTATGTGACAAGTAATATGACCTGCTGTGTTGGAAATAAGTTTTTGCTGAATTTTCGTGAATGAATGTCTAGTATTTTATTACTCCATTACTTAGCACCAATATATGCATCCATGCATTTCACCTTTACATTAAAGCAAATGCACGGATGCTAGCTAATTTTGATTGACTTTGACCAGTTTGGCCCACAACATTGGCACTTATTGGATGGATTGGCACAACTTTGTCAATCCCTCAAATTTGATCCCTCAAATACCTTCACAACTAAGGACATTCCAGTCCGGTCATATTTTACACACAAAACTTGAAATACCATTCACCGTGATTTGATTAGCATTACAGGGGCTCACGAGAACCATGTACTGACAATAACTGTGATATTTAAATATCTACACTGTATTGATAATGCACGTATGATAATATTATAAATAACTGTGTAGTTGTCATAGATGGTAAAAAAGATGGACGTAGCTACCGTGACATCACCCATTGGTTTCAGAACTCCTGTTTTGAAGCCTCGAGATGAGCATTTTCGCTGTCGCCATCTTGGTTGCAAGTGACCGGATGTGACGAAAAGGGGTGGGTTTGACTGTGAAACCGCTTGCTCATTGGCTAATAGCATGTGATTGATGAGTGATTAGCCAATGAGCGAGCAGAAATTAACAGGGCTAATCCTCCTGTTTGAAACATGATATGACCATGATTTACAAAATACACAAAGTTTTTACTCAGTATGACCCAAAATGAGTCACTAAAACCATGAACTCAGCAGCAAAGTGTTTAAAGAGGTCAAGAAAGAAAGCCTTTTTTCCCCACAGACTTCTATAGGACTGGAAGTCTTTTTGCAACCACAGCTATCGCCATCTGGTGGCCTTAAGATAGAATGCAGGTTTTTAGGCACTTCCACATTGGCTTCAGTTTTCCAACCAGGAAGCTATGTCCAGGTTTTTTCCTGTCTATGGTAATTGTTCTTTCTTTAATACTTTTGCACAGTTAACACTTCAGACTCCACTCTAGAGAAGCCACCTCCATGCACTTTATTTTTTTATAGATATCATGGTAATATTATTATCTTGACCACGATAATAATATTGCCCATATTGGCGTCATCCTTACTTTAAGCATGTTAAGCAATTTAAAGCGACAGAGCATTTTAGAAGTGGCTATACTGATGACACAAGTAAGTAGGTGCGTTTGTAAAACTGCAGTTGAAAAGTTTCTGTGGTGTTGCAACATGGACCACACATTTTCTAACCCAGTAAAAATTATATGGAGAATTTGTGGAGAAATAAAGTCACACATAACATGAATCTGATTTATGTGCATTGCAGACAGACCACACAGAGTGAGTCATTTAGATATTTCTTTTGTGCTTGGTAGTAAAAGTATTTGCATCACAAGGTCTAAAGGCTGCCTAAATTTTGTCAATATGATGAATATGTTTCAAATCTACTTGTGTTTTCTCAAGCTGGAGCGCACTCGTGTCTCACATCCAACTCTTCTGATGTTGTTGTCCATACAGTCATTCATCTACAGCACATGTTCCTGGAGGATTTGTGCACTGATTGCATTTATATAATCCAACTGGCCGTAACCCCACATATTCTTATTTTTTTCATTTCTTTTACTATTCCCTGATGCAATGATACAATTTCCCAACTGGAATCATTAAAATTTATCTTACCCCAGT